>JAQGAW010000631.1:0-26320 GCA_034698025.1 Phthiracarus crinitus
TTAAAGCCCGACCCGGCCCGACTTTTTTGTTTTTAAGCCCGAACCCGGCCCGGCCCGCAAGATTATGTCGGGGGCCCTCGGGGGCCCGACAAATCGGGGGCCCGCTTAAAAGTCTACTACAAATGAAATCACGTTAACGATGAGTTGTGAGTTAACGAAAACAATCGCTTCGTTAATAAAGTTTAGTGGAACTCGTTTTTCGTTAATTAACTATTTTCGTTATTAAGTTATCGCTTACGAGTTAGTTATGTTAACGATATAGTTATCATGACTAGGGACAGGATATTTCGATTACAAAAAATTCATATTTCGGTAGGTTTTCGGTATTAAATCATTAACGTTTAATATTTCAAGTTTCATGAGTAAATTTAATTGTTTTCGGTCTGAAAAAGCTTTAATACATATTAAACGCTCAAACATTGTGGAGAATAATACGTTATCAATAGTACTCAATCGATCGCTTTTTGACTCTAAATTTTTAATTTAATACTTTAACGAATTTTTCGACATTTAATGCATTTTTTATTTTTAAAATTAACTATAATATAAATAATAATAAATAATTTAATAATAACTTGCTAAAATATATTATTTTGGCTGAAAATTATTATGGTATTTCGGTTTTTCCATCAGAAACTAGAAAATCGTTTTTTTTCGGCTATAAAATTATGTCCTATATGTTCGTTTAACTTTTATTATGCCTATTTTTGCTATAATCGAACGTATAAGCAAAGTATATAATGTTCGGTTAAAACCGAAATATGCTGGGCTTAATCAAAACTAACGAAAACGATGTTTGAACGCACTCAACAGAGGACACGCTTTATACTATAATTGTACGTACTTTACGTAAAGGTTTATAATAAAGATATTAAGTCGCCATTTAATTGTTTGATTTGATATTTAATTGAAACTAATAATGACTGACACGCGTAAGTATTCATTAATCTATTCATAAATGTCATATTAATGTTTATAATTGGTTAGAATACGGATATTCATCGGGAACAGCGTCTGTGGCCAACACTGGGTTTGTCACGATTACGTGATATGTGATATGCCATTATGTCTATATGTATGTATGTCTATATAGGTATGGTTCACAATATGGTGGTTATGGTTCAGACTCGTATGGCTCGTACTCATCAGCAGGTAATGCTGGCAGTGGTGGTAATCCATCAGCCAATTACGGAGCGAACACTCAAAACCCTTACGCTCAGCCAAACGCATATCAATCCACAGCAAGCGCTGATCAATATTCCGGTTATTCCACGCAATCGCAACCAAATCTTTATGGTAACCAAATTAATTCACAATAATTAAAACTTTTTATATTTTGCGTTGAATCGACTGATTACAGGTGACGGACAATCGGGACAATCGAGTTATTATAGTAGTGGTGGAGCGACGGGTGGAAGTGCTAGCGCTGCGCAAAGCACTTACTCTACAAATAACAGTTACGGCACAAATTCATACTACACGTCACAACACGGAGCGTCGCATCCATCGGGCGGTCAGCAGTCAACTCCAACTTATGGTCAATATGGCAGTCCATCGAACCAGTCTATGAGTGGATATAATATGCCTCCTGGCGGTGGTATGGCTTCAGGACCTCAAGGACCATATTCTGGCGGTCCTGGTGGTGGCCATTACGGTGGAGGTGGCGGTAATTTAGGTAATCACGGACCTCCCAGTTCTTTTCACGATGGAATGGGTGGCGCAGCGCATTCAATGAGAGGACCACCGAATTCTAATTATAGGTACAAATATTTTATTTTGTTATTGTTTGCTTTAAGGTATCCCAAATCAAAACGCATTATCAAAACTTTTATTTATCGTTTCATTACATTTTCATTTTTGTAGATTCATGTTAAACTTTAATATGTAATTTCTAAAATGTTTTATTACCAAAAGAAATTCTTATAAAACCTGATGTTACCGTCCATTTAATATTTTATGGTGACGGGTAACGTAGAGCTCTAATTATACTTAACGTAATTACGAAACGTATAATTATTTTGTTCGTTTTGCAATTTTTACGTATGATTTTTAAAGTGTTTGGGTTATTGTGTGACTATTTTTTTATTGCCATTTTACCTAAAAATAATTTATTAATTATTAAAATTATGTTTAAGTTATATATTTTAAACTAAATTCCTTTCAAATGACCGCAATATAACAATGACCAAAATTGAGTTTTGACAATCTTTGAATGAATTAAACCATTGAATGTTATATTTAAATGGTTTAAAGGTAGAGTATTTTGAATACAATATCACGATTTATTTATTTTAAAATTAAATATGTAACCTTAAAATTGAACATTTGTTTTTTAAAAATTAATAAATGTATATACCGGTAAATAAGTCATACGATCGTGATATTGTTATTTCAGTAATAAAAATCTTTAATAAATATTTTAATATTTAAATTTATCTAATTTCATATTACAGCAAAAAAATATTCGTTTGGCGATATATTTATAAACTTGATTTCCGATTCAATTTTTAGATTATATATATAAACCATAAAATTTTGAAGTCACACATCAATATATAATTATATAAATAAATTCCTTTCACGATAATTATGAAAGTTAACAAATTATAGTAATTTTTAGGAAAAATATTAAGAATCTGTTTAACTTTATGGGGCAAATGATTTTGGTGTTATACCGTATGATGATATTAATTGAGCTGGAGTTGAAAAAGTTGCGGAGTACTGTATACTGTATAGTGATTAAAGCTTAGAATATAGCTTTGAAACAACAATATGCATTTATATTAGTATTTTCTGTGGTTCCAAATTCTTCAAACCGATCTAAACCGTCAAATCAGTTAAGAAACCGAAAACCGTCGTTATTTTTTAGATGTAAGCCTCAATCGGTGCACTAACAGCGGTTTAAACAGCCAATTATTTCATAAGTAATTTGAATATTGTTTAAATCACTGTATATTATTAAAACAGATGAATTAATTTGATAGAATAATATTGTTTTTGCATTAACATTAATTGAACAATTTTAGTTAGAATTTCTAATTCAATATGTAATGTGATTATGCTTCGATAGTTTAGTAATATATACTGTACGGTCATTTTTTCAATGTGTTTTCTTTCTATTTCGATAAATCGAAATAAAAATCAAATTTTTATTCGATTTTTATTTTTATTTTCAAAATCGATAAACACTATTCTACTTTAAACTCATCGATGTTGAACAATAATTTTTGAACTAAAATAGGTATTTAGGTGTAAGTCAATTAAGATTAGCGAACACTTAGAATAGCGGATGTATTAATCAATTGATAGTTCGACAGTTTTCAAGTGAATTACAATTAATACTCAAAGGAGTTTATTGTCACAATTTGATTAATCATAATAATGTGCACAACTTTCGTTATGTTTGCTGTTTATATCATAAACAATGGTAACAGAACTGTAAACAATAGTACATTGTAAGGAATTGAAAACAAGTCACAAATTGAAGATAATCTGATGTAACAAAATAATTTGGTTTTAAAGGTATATTTAAAAGGGGGTATAAAATCATTTATTTCTGATGCGTTGTCTAATTATGAGTGTGTTTTGAAAAAACCAATTTGCAAACATTTTCATTATTAATTATAGCTGTAAGAAGAGAAGGTTTTAATTTAATAATCAATGGTGTTATATCTTTCTCGTCTCTAGAGGAGGTCATGGAGGCGGCCGTAATTCCGGCCCCGGTTTTATGAAAGGTAACATTTAAGTAATAAAGTAAAAAAACAAAATCATTGTCTGAATTAATGATTCAGTCAAGTAAGGGTTCATAATAAAATGGGGCTTATTTTGGTGCCATAAAGCTTTACTTATCATTTATTTTTTGAAATATATATTAAAAGCTAATTTCTATATTAGTGATTTGAGCTTAAGTGCATAATTCAATTGTCATTTTTAATGATCAGTCCTTAAATGTTATTAATTGCTTAAAAAGTCGTTTTTATAGGTTTCTTATAATATTAGGTTAAATCATTATTTAAATGTTGTTTAGATGCATGTTTTATTCTTAGCTTTATTTATAATTAAAAAGCTTTAATGAAATTGATTTATTGTTATGCAGGACGTGGTGGAGGATTCGGTGGACCATCCGATCACTTTAATCAAGGTATATGTTCAACGATTGGTATAACATCTTATTAATTACAAAAAAAATCATTTGTAGACGCAGTTCAAGATACTGTGTTCATATCTGGACTTCCGGATGATATATCTGAAGATCAATTAGCAAATCATTTTGGATCGATTGGCATTATTAAAGTATTTTATAGTAATTGTCTTTTTATATCATAATTATCTGTTTTTGTTGTAATTTCGATTTTAATAGACTGACAAAAAGACCGGCAAACCAAAAATTTGGATTTATAGAGATAAAAATACTGGTAAAGGTAAAGGAGAAGCAACTCTAACCTATGATGATCAGCATTCAGCAAAAGCTGCCATTAATTGGTTTAATGGTAATTAATTAGATTATTAATATACCCTATTTTACTCTACTGTATTCGTCTTGAATTACTGGTATTAATATTTATATTATAAAATTGAAGGAAAAGAGTTCCCTGGTTCTGGAAAACTTACAAAAGTGGAATTCGCACAGAGAAAGTCGAGTGGAGGAGCTGGAGGTGGAGGGGGTTTCGGAGGCGGTTTTCGCGGAAACAGAGGCGGTGGTGGTGGAGGTGGAAATCGTGGAGGCGGTGGACCTGGCGATAGAGGACCGCGTTCTTCGGATGGCGGCGGACGACAAGGCGATTGGAGGTTTGTTGCCTCTTCTCATTCGCATCTATTTTATTGTTAAACCAATTTTTGTTTAAATCAAAAATAATTACAACAGATGTCCAGTTCCAACATGTAATAATAATAATTTTTCGTGGAGAAATGAATGCAATCGCTGCAAAACTCCGCGACCCTCTGGTGGTGACGGTGGAAGTCCTGGTTTAATGACTCCACAAGTTGTAGACAGTTCACCGAGACGTGGTGGTGGTATGAGTGGACCACGTGGTGGTGGAGGTGGCGGTCGTGGAAGTAGAGGTGGCGGTGGATCGAGAGGCGTTGGTCGTGGAGGAGGTGGTGGTGGAGGAGGAGGTCGAGGTGGTGGTGGTGGTGGTCGTGGTGGACCTCCGAGAGGTGGAATGGGTGGAAGAGGAGGACCAATGGGTGGTGGAGGCGGACCAATGAGAAGTGGAGGAGGACTTCCGTTAGTATTTATTCAATTTTAGTATTTGATTAATATTACCATAATATTCATATTTGGCTTTACTTGCAGAGAGAGGCGTCCGAAACCATATTAATACTAACTTAATCACAACGCATTTTTGGATGTCTTCTAACTTATAATGAAATTCTAGATTGAATTTTTAATTTTATTTCATTTATTTTTTGTATTAGTAATCATTTTAATCTTGAATATCTCTCATTATGTGTATGTTTTCATATATACAATATATTAAAACCAATGACTTCTTCGAATAAAACATTGAGATATTGTACTAATTTCTTGCGATTATTGTAACGCTGACTGAAGTTATTTCTAATATACGAGTTAATTGCTATTTTTAGACGACAACTAAAATTTGTAACGCTGTGCTAAAAAATGTTTAAAAATGTAGATAAGCTTATGTACGTTATAACTCGTTGGTTAATGTGTTCCAAATCGTTTCCTCATATATTTCATTGTATTAATTTAAAGAATTCGATGCACATTACGGTTTACATCTAACAAATTTGTCCGCATATTGTATTTGTTAGTTTCATCATCAATTAAAGTGCATTTATCTAACGTTAACGTTACTTAATAATTTGATGTGTGTGTTGTATATGTCTGTAAGCGATTTGCGATAAGCCTATAAAGTATACAGTACTGTACAGTATATCGTAGTATAGCCTTTAATGTTAAAGTTTCAGTGAGTAAACGAGTTTTGAAACATATGAAAGCAGAGGTTGCAGTGAAAGTACTGCTGCAGTTTATTTTAAATAAGGCATCTCTAACTCGTAAGTTTTTCACCAATTTAACGTCAATATGGATGATTTAGGTAAGGGAGGAGAGATAGCCTTATATAGTTTATAAACATTAAACATTAATACCAAAATATTTATTATTACGCTTTGAAAACAAATTGAAATTTTTCTGTTTTGTTTGGAATATCTAGACATTACGTAATGATGCGTCGCTTATATTACTTATATTAGTTAGAGATACGATTAAATTCTAATCTGTTCATATTATAGCAAATAGTATAGTCTGTCGTATTCGGTTTGTGCATGTATTTGCTTAATTGGTTTTTATTTGGGAAGTGATGTCAAGTTGTTATGATAACCATATACGGAGAAAATGATTCTGTTATAACAGAAGTAGGCGTTGGGTTTGGGTTTGTCTCAATCAAGGATCTCAATGATATAGAGATACTAAGCTTACGAGTGAGAGAACATTCAATACAACCATATAGTATACCATTTTTCTAGCATTCATGTTAGAACTGCTTCTGTAACTATCATTAGTTTGGGTCTAATTTAGTTTTGGCAATGTTAGTGGCTATTTATAGTTAACACATTTAAACAGTATGTTATGCGTCGCCGTAATAATAATCAAAATAAATTGTTTGTTCGGCAGATTCCTTGCTCTCTGATTTGGAAAACGCAACCACACATTTAAAAAAACAACCTGGAAGTAAATCTGGTTGGAAAATGAGCACACCTGGTGATATGACCACTACTTCTGCCGCTAACAACTCGAAAATAACTAGAAAATATGATTATTATGACAACGATGAGGTAAATGTATCTGAAATATCTAT
Organism: Phthiracarus crinitus; assembly: GCA_034698025.1. Classification (NCBI taxonomy): domain Eukaryota; kingdom Metazoa; phylum Arthropoda; class Arachnida; order Sarcoptiformes; family Phthiracaridae; genus Phthiracarus; species Phthiracarus crinitus. The sequence continues at coordinate 6,825 of JAQGAW010000631.1, forward strand.
CTATTCTGCTAGTATTTCAATTTAATTTTATAAAATGGTTTAATATCGATGAACCTGTTTATTGGTAATTGACAGCCACTTTATCAAAATGAAATAATGGTTCGTAATTCAGGACCGAAATCACCAGCAGGTACTAAAGAGTCGGCTTTTAATAGCAATTTGTCAGAACTCGATAGTTTGCTTGACGATCTAAATTGTGCACGAATTGTTGGCACTAACCATCAATGTCATGATCATAACCATCATAATCACCCTAATAATCACTTTGTAGGCAAGTTTTTATTACTAATAACTAATTAAATTTTGTTAATATTAACTAATAATAAGATGCACATACTATTATTATACATACAGTACATACAGTTATACTGAGTTTTAATTATGAGCTTAAACAGCGGTAAGCTGTACTGTACTGTACGGTACTCTGTATTTCTAACGATTCCAAGTGTTGTAACTCTTATAAGTGTTGTGTGTTACATATATAACATATTCGCTTAACAGTAACGAACGGCACACACACGTGTTCATCGCCACAGTATGGTAGACCACGTAATGATAGCACTCAAGTCAATCAATTAATTCACAATCTTGAACACAATATGCATAATCCGCAGTAAGTGTCAACCATATCCTCCATATCCATATCAATAATCAATTATGAAATATTCCACGCAGACATCAAATAAAGCCAATTACGTTAACAAAGTATTACGACGAAGAACCAACCCTAACATCATCTAACGAACCATTCAAAAGAGCGCAACTACTGAACGCATCGTCGCCTCTAATTCAAGAATTGAAACAAAACTCTCCGAAACACGCGGGAAGTGCTTCTAACGCCACGCGAGAACTCGATGACTTAATGGCTTCACTTTCCGATTTTAAGGTACAAATAACTATTATGCTTATTATAATATGTTTTTATGTGTTAACTATTTTATAAATTATAGTGTTTGTACTTTAATTTAAATCAAATAGGGGTTATGTGTTGTTTTATCAAATTAACTTTTCTCATTTGCCATTCAAAGTTTAGATTATGTTCATAATTTTTTCACTAATATTACTTATTTAGAGATTATTGGTTGCGATAATTTTTAAAATATAGGATTAATAATATGAATTCATACGTAGAAAATATTTATATAAAATTTCGTTTTAATATTTTTTGTCATATTATACCTCCGTTTATTATTTTATTACTTCGTAATAAGTATTTTCAACGAATATAAGCCATTGATAATGATTGCTGTAAAGCAATCGAAACACTTTGACGGTGAGTGTCTCGATGGCTCTAAATAAGTTCACTGTAAAGTGATTATTGTTGTAAAAATAAAATTATAATTTTTATAAATTTATAAACAATTCTAATATTTAATTGAACATAAATAATGGAATATTCTTAAAATATAGGATTAATATACAAAATCATATTAACTTAGTCTAAAATACGAATAAATTTGCGTTTTATTAAAAGTATTTTAGCATAGAGTATGATAACAATGTTTATTATGTTATAAATTTTGTTAATTTAGTTAAAAGAAAAGAATGCTGCTTCAGATTACGGAATAGTATCGCCTAAGCCTAGTGGTCAGCATTTAGATTCAATGCTCGGAACATTGCAATCGGATATGAGTCGACACGGTGTGGACACAGCGGCTAAAGGTCACTGTCAAGCATGTCATAAGCCTATAGTTGGTCAAGTGGTGACAGCATTGGGTAAAACATGGCATCCCGAACACTTCACGTGTGTTCATTGTGGTATTGAATTAGGCAGCAAAAACTTCTTTGAACGCGATTCTCAACCATATTGCGAGACTGATTATCACAGTTTGTTTTCTCCCAGATGTGCATATTGTAACGCATCAATTTTGGATGTAAGTCAAGGATATTTTAAAGTGAAACACAAACATTTTTATTGTTTACTTCCTTTTTCTGTGCGCTATTTTTAAGCGTTCAATTATTTATAACATGCAATAATACAAAGATATAGGTGTCTCCCAAATATCTTATGAGTAACCTCTCCCCTCAAAAATGTCAAAATATCTGATCCTCAGTTAAAAATTTGGACATTTCAATCTCAAAAAATTGTGCTCAAAACCAGATATGTTTTCGAGAACCATTATTCAAAATTTGGGTATAAATCAGATGAGTTTAACCCAATTTCAAAATTTGGGGGAAAAAATGAAAGCAACCGCTAATCAATGTTAATCAATGTGCATACTATTTAATTTAGTTATATGATTATTAGAAATGTATAACAGCTTTGGACAAGACATGGCATCCCGAACACTTCTTTTGCTCGCATTGCGGAAAGTCTTTTGGTGACGACGGTTATCACGAAAAGGAAGGTCGACCGTACTGTCGTCAGGACTACTTTGAATTATTTGCGCCGAAATGTGGCGGTTGTAACACTGCTATAACTGATAACTATATTTCTGCGCTCAGCACTCAATGGCATCCCGAATGCTTTGTCTGCAGAGTATGTACAGTATTGTTACACTTATACTGTAATTGCTTATTAATTTGATTGTCGAACACGATTAGGATTGTCGATCACCATTTAACGGCGGAAGTTTCTTTGATCACGAGGGACAGCCATATTGCGAGGTTCATTACCACGCGAAACGAGGTTCTCTGTGTGCTGGTTGTCATAAGCCAATAACAGGCAGATGTGTAACAGCGATGTACCGGAAGTTTCATCCCGAACACTTCGTTTGCTCGTTTTGCTTAAAACAACTAAATAAGGGAACTTTTAAGGAACAAAATGATAAACCATACTGTCATCATTGTTTTGACAAGTTATTTGCTTAAAACTTTAAACTATTGTTACTGTTTAATCGTTTTTTAATTTCTATCTTATTTCCAAAATCTCGAAAGATTTGAAGTGAAAGAGTAAAAACAAACAACTTTTATATGACATTCATATCTTATAACGTATATATCATTCATATCGATTGATCATATCGTTAAAATTGGTATTGAATTTTTACATAAATCAACATATTTTGATAACATCTTTAGTCATTTAATGCTTTATTATTAATTGGGTCCTTTATTTGCAGTGGATTTGCTGTAAGATGTGATAAAACTAACTATTTCTTTATAACGTTAATAAGCTTATATATTTCTCACATTTCTTTAAGTTAATTAATTGTAATCAAAAATTGATTATAATCAAAGCCAAATAATTTTTTATATTAAGGTTAAATATTTTTGATTATTTGGTATTTGAAATTCATATTTTTAACCTTTAATTAAAGTTTTTGATTTGGAATTTCATGAATTTTATACTAGAATATCAAACTATAGTTACATACAATTTAAGACAATTATAAGATATAGTATATCTACAGTATATCAATCAAAACAATATTGCGTAGAGTTTTAACGTTTAAAAAATTTATTTGTCTGAAATAAGCTTTAATTTGAAGCGTTAAAAAATTTCAAACATTAATTATTCTAAACTAATTCTAATAAATAATATTAAAATTTGAAACTAAATCGTTATTTTTAATTATATTTAGCAATAAATATTTAAAATCATTTTATTTCTTTATTCAATATATTAATATTTTAATATAGAGTAATATTATTTTCTATGTTTAGTTTTTTAATTTTAACAATTTTTAAATCAATCCATAGTTTATTAAAGTACATAATATTATGGCAAAAATGAATTAAATGTTTTAATATACTAATTGTATTGTGTTTTATTTTTCATTATCTCTTGAACCTCTTTAACAATTATAGTATTAATGAACTTTATTAATATCAGTGTTTTAGATATTTGTATAAGAAAATTCACTTTTAAAAATATATGTTTTCCTTAAGATTGTTATATTAAATGAGAATTTTACATATATTTTGAACATTTAGAGTATTATCTAATAATTATAACAATTATAAGTTTATATTTTGTTGATTACTATGTTCTTAAATGCTTATTTTAAATAAAAAAATTGAAACATTATTGTTAAACTGATATAATAAATAATAAGTATGGATAGTATTTTTCTGTAATTAAAAGTATTAATTTCTATAAATGGTAACAAAAATCTAATAAATTCGGTAACTATTCGGTAAACTAATCATCATGTATTTAGCATTATAAACAGGAATCGGATTATTATGGTATACCATAATTTGCCATAATTTATCATAATTTAAAAAACCATATACTTAACATCATAAAATGAAATATTATGCTAAAATTAATCCAAGTTAATAATAAATTAAGAAAATCTATTAATTTCTAAATTAGTTCGTCAAAAAATCTCAAATTCAATATTATATGATACAATTAAAAAAATATTTTTATTACATGCTTTTTAAATTGGTACATTTAATGACTTTCTCTCTCTCTCTCTCTCTAATAAAAAAACAATTGTTGACTATTTGATTCAAGTTATCATCAATATGTTCTAATATTAATTTTTTTTGGGAAAATCGGAAAAAATTAATTAATTTTTTTACAGAAAATTGGCTAAAAAGCTAAAATTTACACCATAATAGACACCATAATTTGCTTATAAATACACCATAATACCATATCATAAATAATGCCTTATGACAACATAAATATCCGATTCCTGACTATAAACAAATTCAAAAACAGGGTTAAGATTAAATAATTTTTCAAAAATTGTTAAAAGGTGTGTTTTAGACTTTGAAACGGGCCAACGACTTATTAATCTATAATAAACATAAAATGAATAGTCTAAGTAAATAAAGCTTTAAAAAGTACAATGTTTATTAATTAATTATAAAAATAACTAAAATTTTTAACGATATGATATTTTAATTTATCAGACGTCCGTTGTGTTTTGTGGGGCCGAATCTGGCTGGGCTTTGCCTTTTAAAAATAATCAGGTCGGTTTTAGTGATTTTTTTGTAATTTTACTGCAGTGCGTATTTGAAAAAGAATTTGAAAGAAATTATTTTTGTCTTTGAAAAATTATTAATAAGTATTAGAAATAGAATTTGGATTCCACCGAATATTATTAACTCTACTTAATAAAAATAATGGACTCAAGTTTTATCCGATTAAAATTTAATATTATGCGACTTAATTTCTAACAAATCTTTTTGGTCGGAAATTATTTGGGTACAGGGCATTGCCATCAGAAATTTTTGAATTCTGATGCGCCAAATTTTTTTTTTGCCTTTTAACACAATTTAGACAAAAAAGTTTTTTAAGAATCCTATACCCGATTTAAATTACAATTTTTTGAATTTTCGACAAAAAAATTAGAGGTTACAAAATCTTATCGGTTTTGATTGTAAATTTACTTATTTAAGTTCTTAAATATTGTATAATTTCATTTTGAGAGACTCTTTTTGAAAATTTAAAATATGCAAATTTGGGTGAAATGTGCATTTTATACGTTTTTAAGTATATCGTAAACTAATTGATTTTATGTAAAATTAACATATAAATTATTAAAATTATGAAAAATACAACTCACATTCATAAAAATTATTAAACTTATTTGTCTGGAAACTTTAAAAAATAGGTTATATAATAAACCAAAACCAAACATTCATAGAGGTTTTTGATGTCAATTTATTTTCTTAATTTTTATTAAAATTTGTTCAAAATTTTGGTTTTCAAAATTATAGTACTTATAAAAATTGCTTAGAATGTAAAATAATATGCTAAACAGAACAAAAAAATGTATAAATAAAGTTTATAATTCATATTTTCAACATAAATTATGTCAAAAATTTCAGTTAGTATAAAGTATGCAACATTTTTATGATGTATTTTATTATTAATATAATTAAACAGAGCCCAAAAATCATTTCTTTAATTATTAAAGTTTAACGTCAGTTTTTAATTTCAAAAATTAACTCTTAAGTCATAAAAAAAGTCAGAATTGTGTGCTCTTTCGAAAAAATGGCAAATTAAACGCGTTGTTAATGTTTGGTTTTTACGTTTCAACTGTACGTCAATATCCGGATCCGTTAAGTGTGTATTATTTGGACTGTTATTACACATTGAATTGCATTGAATTTCAGTTAATTGTTGTGATTACAAATGGCTAAATCAAAGAATCACACCAATCATAATCAAAGTAAGCGTAATAATCATAATAATCATAATAATCATATTGTTTACAATCATAATATATAATATTAGATCGAAAAGACCATCGAAATGGTATATTTCGGCCAAAACGGCATCGAAAGGAATCGATGAAAGGAGTATGTATTCATATATTTATGTAATGATAACAAAATGATTTATGTTAATACGTTAACAACAGGTCGACGCGAAACTTCTTCGAAATTTGCGTTTCGCGCGAAAGCATAACAAATCGCGAACTGAATTGATTGAATTGGAGAAACAATTAATCGCTAAATCACAGCAAAAATAAACAATTGATATCAAATTCTGGAAATAAGTACTTTTTTGTAAATGTTTTTGAATTCAAAATTACAGTTTAAAATAAAAATATTTTGATGTGATTTTTGAAGGCATTATTTTACAGTTTGCTATTAAATATTAAATATAGGTTTTATATTTTATAATTAGAAGTTAGATTAATAACTTATTAATCTAACGTTAAAATTAATTTTTAGCTCACTTTCTGAGAACTCGAGATATGGATTTGACCATATCTTTAAAAATTTATTTTAACAGTTTTTTAAGTGATTTTTTTGAAAGAAACACGTGGACAGCAGTTTTGTTGATTTGTTACGCAACAATGCATTAAATCTTTTTGTGAATGTGTCGTGAATTGTTTATATCATATTCTGGTTCAAAATTTTCGCGTATATTTCGTAATAATGCATATATGGTTTAAAAATTCCGTTTATTTGATACAATATATGATAATCTGAGCGATAGTGTACATAATTACTGTAAATTTCTAAAATATAATTGATTTATAGGGTATCATATTTTTGGATTCGAATAAATCGCATTTAAATTAAAGTTGGTAGCGGTTCGGTTTAACCGCGGTTTAAACCGCCAATCTTTAAAGTCGGCGGTTTAGGTTTAATTTTTTATACATAGAAAACCGTGGTTTAAACCGCCAATGTATTTTTATAAAATAATTTACTACTAAATACTTCGAAAATAGTCTAAAAATAATTATAATGATTAAAAATCATAATATTTATTACTTTTAAAATAAAAATATATATAATTAACTTAGAAGTAGAAACTTTCACACTTTTATATTTTTACTCAATTATTGAGGCATTCTTTCATTTTATTTATCAAATTCAATATTTTAATGAAATTTTGTTTAATTAACGATATTATGTATTAAAAATTATAATTGAATGTAGTTTTATTAATATAAATTTATTTAAACAATATTCTAATAAATTCTAAAATATTTGGCGGTTTCCGTTCGAAATTATCACGTCCCAAAATGGTGCGGTTCGGCTTGAAAAAAGTCAAACCGCCACCAACTTTAATTTAAATGTTGGACTCGAAATAGTGTTGTTAACTTGAATGTATGTTTGTATGAATTTGATTAGCGGTGAGTCCGATCTGATGAAAGCAAGTGTGCGCTTATACTGCGTACACTATTATAGCTGATATGAGTAACGTTAAGTGAATCAATGCGATAGCGATTCTCGTTTCACTCTATAATGTCTCATTTGTTATCCCGACTGCTTCAGTCGTCTATCGTCAATAATAGTATGTCTATTCTAGCAGTAACTGTTGTCCATTCTCACTCAAACTCATACTCATTCTCGTTCTCATTCTCATTCTCCCTTATTTCTCAAATTTAGTGAAAGCAATGCTGCAATGAATCTGATTTTGATTCCGCATGAATGGACACGCTTGTTGTCGACATGCGTAACATTTGTAAGTTAACTTTTATTTGTAAAGCACATAATTTCCCCCAAACCCAAACCCAAAGCCACAAACGAAACGAAACTTAATCACATCAAGTTAGCGAGTGTTAACGTAGAACTGCAGCAAAACTTGTGAATGTCATGTGTTATACACATGAGATGTGCAGTTATAGTTTACCACTAATTATTTATTGCATTTTAATTGCACATACATTAAGTGAGTCTAATTATTCTCATATTTTAAATTTCAATTCTTTTAACAGTACACGAAATAGTTTAAAAGTGGAACATTTTGTGCAAACTTACAAACTGTTTGACGGAGAACTCATTATTAAATTGAAATGGTTTAATATTACTGCTATTGAAACTAAATTTGATTATTTGTGCTTAACACAGGTAAGCATATATCATATTGTTTTGCATTTTTATTTGATAAACAGGGGAACATTAATTCGCAATCACTTCATTTTGTACCGTCTAATAAATTAACTGAAAACTATAAATAATTACTGTAATTCAAAAATTTGTTCAGATTAAGTGATTTTTTTAAGAGTAAATAGTTTCAAAGATTGATAAAATCCGGAATTAAAATCTAAATCATAAAATTCTACAGTACTATAAAAAATATTATTAGTAGAGCCTAAAAAATAGCATTTATTGCATATCAAATTAGTGATATAAATTGCTTCAAAAAATTTACTAAAATAGCATAAAAATAGCACTTCTTTTTTAAAAGAATTTCATATTTGTTATAGAATTATCAAGATTTCGCTACATTTCAATTTTTTTATTTATAAATTCTCACATTTTTATAAATAAAAGGCCAAATAATAATTAAAGAATTTTGCAAATTCTCTCAGATTTTTAAAAATTTGTTTGAAGGGTTCATAAAATTAATCAGAATTTTTCAATTTGTTGGGAAATTACATACACTTAAATTAGAAATATAGCAATTATTGCATTCATCATTAAAAATTCCCTTAAATCATAGTAAATATATACAGTACTAAAATAATTCTGAAGATGTAAAGTAACGGTCAAGTGTTATGATTGCTTACATAGTACTGTATACATAATACTATGCACAGCATAATTAAAAAGGACATTTACGGTTTGATATGTTTACGGTTTAGATAAACTTTATATTATAAAGTTATACTATAATAAAAATACAACTGGTATAACTAGAGACGATCATTACCGGTTACATGACCGATGATGACCGGTTTTGACCGCCGATATGAAAAATTATTTACCTGTTTAGTTCCTTTTAATGCCGATAATAACCGGGAAAAGTAAATAATTATCGCTAATTTAACGGCTCATAAGTCACTTTTACTTATTATTTCAACATCTTGTGGAATTTTAGTCTATGAAACACATAATGATTAAATTAAAATAGGATATCTTTAAATTTTGCATTTTTAAAAATTTTTTAAATTTTAATATGAATTAAATTCCTAAATATACTTTTTAGATTTCATATAAAGGTGAAGATTTTCTTTAAAATATTTTTTTGCAATATATTTTTAATTGACCGGTTTTGACCGCCGAATTTATTGATTTTTTACCTGCATGTAAATAAGTCCGATCATGACCATCGGTTTAATTTTTTTATTGTGACCGGTAACGATCGTCTCTAGGTATAACATATAGGCTATCTATTGAGCAGTGAAAGACACTTTTTAAGGCATACTATATTTAAAATCTATTAAATCTCCTGATTGAGTGCGGGAATGGATAAAAGTGTGGGAAGGAGTGTATACTGTCTAAGGTTTTTATCCGAAATTTTCGAAATCTAGGGATTTAAGAGGCAAATTTTAGATTTTTAAAAACTTTTATTCAAGAGAGATGCAACTCATTGTATTTAAATTAGAATTATTTGAAATTTGTCCAAAGAGATTAATAACTCGTTGAATTTATTAATTTTGTGTTTGCACTTTTAAAATATTCAATTATTAACAAAAATATAGAATACTCTTAAACAAATTAGAATATGCACGATATGTATGCGTTAAATATGCATTTTATGCATTAATACTAGAGCTGTGATTTTAAGGAAGTGTTTTGGGACAGATTTTAGGACAAACTTTGTAACAAAATATTTACAATTTTGGGACAAAACTTTTTTATTCAATTTGAAATATTTCAACTGTTTCATTGTTCTTTTTAAATGAATTATACATTATAAAAATAAATTAGATTTAAGTTATCAGTAATAATTAGTAAGGTCGCGATGTTAATAACATTATAACTTTTTTATAAAGACATATATCGAATTTTAAGTTAAATATCTTCTCGAATCATTTTTGAGATAAGACTTTTGAGAATCATTTTAGGTCATAAAAGTCATATTTCATTCGTTAGGTCATATTCTCGAAAACAAAACCAAACTGGAGAAAATTATTGATTTTTATGTTTTGCTATTATATTTCGAGAAAATTATTTAATTTATTATAAAGTAGAAAACAATTTAATAAATTATTTATAAAATAATTAAATTTATCTATTGTTCGTAAAATAATAAAATACTGTCTATGCATTCTGAAATTAGTTGTTTAAAAACTCACTTTAATTTACCGTACACATCTAATATATTTGTTTGTGGATAATTTATTTGAAATATTTTGACTAATATTGCCATTTCTGACGGTTTTTAGGTCTTTTTTATAGGCCTTAAAATCCCAAAATTAGGTCAATAATGTCGCGTCAATAATTATTAGAGTTTCAAAATCAAAGCTATTATTTGTGTTCGAATTATGTAAAATGGAGCCGTTATAGCTTTATTTATGAATGCTATTTTTTTCTATTTTTAATAATAAATGCTAAAAATTTTATTTTTGCAATTTAATGATATTTAAAAAACAAGTTAATAATGACTATAAAACCCAAATAAGTGAAATTGAAGTAAACGAATCAAACGAATTGAACGATTTTTTAAATAATAAAACGATTTTTCAAATTATAAACGATTTTTAAATTTTTTAAACAAAAATTAAATATTTTTTAGTAAAAATATAAAAAAAACCCATTATATGTTATTATTATAACTTATGAATTTACAGAAAACCAAGTTTTATTCATAACTATTCTGCAGAACCAGTTATAAATCCTTTCTATAATTAAATTAAAAATTTCATACGATTTTTTTAAACGATTTTTCGATTTTTAACATATAATGAACGATTTTCTGGCATTTTTTAAACGATTATTTTGAACGATTTTTCAAATTTTATTAAACGAATAATAAACGATTTTACACCTTTTAATTGAACGATTTTCAAAGCGCTAGTGATTATGTTTCGAGACGAACTTCTGTTTCATCATTCAATTCAGAATAACTTAGCAGAGCTAGTGACGATGAGGCTTAGGTTCCATAGGCTCCGACTGGAACCTGAGCCTGAGCCTGAACTTCGATTTGAAAACCTGAACCTGGAGTCTCAATTAAAGTAAGAGCCTGAGCCTGAACCCTAGTCTCCATCCTTGATCCCAAGCCTGAGCCTAGAGCCTCTGTGAATTTTTTTAGATGAAAAAATATTCTATTTAATATCAAATTACACAATAGAACTTTTGTAATGAACAATACATATGTTTTGGTTACTTTTGTAATAATAAAAATAATAAATAACAAATAAATAATATTATTAAAAGTTAAAAATTTTATTGAATTTACATTCTATACAATATTCTAATATATTAAATTGCACAGAAACTCTCGAGCCTCTATAAAGAGGCTCTAAGGCTCTCTTAAACGGAACCCGAGCCTCGAACCTCAGGTTCAGGCTCAAAAGTATGAAAACCTCAAGCCTGAGCCACTAACAAAAAGGAGGAGGCTCGTAGGCTCTAAACCATCATCACTAAGCAGAGCTCTGTCTCGACGCACACCTTTAGAAAATTAAACAATTTTAATGGCTTACTGTATGTCTGGTAAAATAAGTAATTATAATTCATTTTTAAGATCGCTGACGGGATTCACTTAATTCAACTATGGTTCTCAAATAATGATTTGTTAGACTGTGAATTTACAACCAATAAAAATAGTGTTATCGAATTTATGGAGCAGTTTTCTCAAACCAATCCTTACAGTGTAACTCAAAGCAATCTAAATGACTCAACTTTCAGGTTGTTATACATAAATAAATTAAGATAGCGTTATCGGTGCCAAAATACATGATTAATTTTATTTTAGTGAGCAAATATTCGATGTTAGCAACGATACTGATTTATCGTCACATTTATCTCATTTGACTCGATATAAATTATTTCACGATCAATGCCAACAACTCCATAGAAAACTTGGCTCCAAATATCATCTCAGAATTACAACCAATAAACTCAATAAAAAGTCAACCGTAAGATTTATTTTGATTCTATTTCTACAAAATTTATTTAAAAATGCGCCATAAGTTCTTTTATAAGTTTTTAAACATTTTAAACTCTTATCTCTTCTGATTTCAATCAGTTATGTGAAACTCTGTTTTATACTTTGGATTAAATAATGCGCAGCTAATAATTTTTCTTTAGTTTTTAATTAAACTTTCAAATTCTATTATGTATTTTTATAAAATTATTATAAAATGTCAAATATTAAATTAGTTAATACTTAATATAATTATTACGAAAAAGTTTAGGAAAAATTTGATTTAGTTTTTCCAAAAAAATCCAATCGTAAAACAATATTTTTTAGATGCAATATTTCAATATTTAGAATTTAAAAAAATTCATTATTAGGGCCTGAATTTTTCGGGAAAATCCCGAAACTAAATATTAATGCAATCTTCGGGAAGTTAATGTTATATGATAAAAACAATAAAAGATCATTTTCATATAGTTTTTATTGTCCCGATTTTCCCGAATTTTACTATTAATTATAAATTCCCAATTTTTACCCAAAATTTACTGATTAATTGAAAAATTTCCCGATTTTGGAAATTTTGCCAGTTTTTCTTTAATAAAAAAAAGTAAAAATTTTTTTCAAAAATTTTATTAAAATATTTTATCAATAAAATAGTCTAAATCTAAAAATTTATAAATATGCAACTGATTAAATGTTAAAACAAATAACATTTATTTTATTACTTTTTAACAAAAAATATTTCCCGATTATTCAATTTTTGTTCCCTAATTTAATAGTTTTTTAGCTCCAGAATCCCGCCCGATTTTGATGGCTTTAAGTACCGAAAAATTGAAGCCCTATTCATTATACTCAGTGTACACCACTTTCGGTGAATAGCCTGATGTAGATTATGTAATCGTAAAAAATTTAAGGCCCGAGCCCGATCTAAGCCCGACACAATCAAGCCCAAGCCCGACAAAAAGCCCGACAATTTCAAATTTGCAAAGCCCGATCCGGCCCGATTTTCCTTAATATTTAGGTTTATCTCAAAATTATAACTTAACTAAGTTTATATTTATTTTGCTTCATTATATCAATATTTTAAGCATTTAAATTCTTAATATCTGATTATAATAAAGAGTATTCTCCAATATTTTACGGTTTTTAATGCTAAAATATTGTTTAAAATATTTCCAACCAAAATCTAAATTTTCGGGCCTCGATATTTTGAATCTATAAGCCCGGCCCGACAATTTTTTCTAAACATAAGGCCCGAGCCCAACAAAGCCCGACCAATTTTGTCGGGGTCCCGCCAAGGCCCGAAAAATCGGGGCCCGTTACATACTCTAGCCTGATGCTTACTTAGTTTATATCACTGTATAATACAATAAGTCAGCGTTGTTTTGTGCGTTGTCATGAATTCAAATTAAATTATTTACTGATTGATGACTAGATTAATTGATGTTAGGCTATAGTTCTTTAGTCAATTTTGACTTTCCATAAAACATCGTATACTATAGAATATTTGCAGATTTAACGCTCACTTAATTAAATCTTAGCATTTAAGGATTTCATGCGAATCGCGAGTTTGAGCTCTGATCAAATGTATTACTCGTTAAAAATAGATTCTATGGGAAATGTGGATGTAAAATGTAAAATTCATTATTCATTTGAAAATATGTGTCATTTCATTTCTACTTCGAAGTTCGAACATTGTATTAATTAATAAAACATATTTTTCACACGAATAACAGAACGAAAATAGATTTCTTATCACTTCGATGTAAATGAATTAAAAGTTTTTTGTCAAATAAATATGATATCATTGCTATTTTTCGAGTTTTATCACTTGATTTTTCTAAATGGAATAAAAAGTTTTGAAGTACAAAAATTTTAACGTTTAAAATCGAAATGATTTTATGATTTTAAAAGAAAATGATATGTGAAAAATTGACAACATTTTTTAGAAATCTTAGAATTTTTAATTTTATTGAGAATATTAGCGAATTTCTTTTGATAACATGTTTAATCATTTTAATATTCTTCGATATTTCTTTGACTAAAATTCTTTATAATTTAATTTTATTTTGAAAATTCTGAAATGAAAATATTCGATTATTTTGGCATTCTATTAAATTATATCATAATTTTGTTAAATATATCCACCTATTAGTTTAAAAGATATAAAATGCATCATTTGTTGGTATTTCGCACATTTTTAAAATTACGATTAACACAATTCTATTGAGATTTTTCGAAATTCTAACGTTAAAAAGTCACCAACACTTAATTTTCAATAAAACAATGCAGCAAAACATAAGAAAAGCTAATTTTTTATTTCCTAATATTTTACTAAATAGTGTTTTTGACTAGTAGTTACTTTATTTGCTGTAGTGATTGAAGATATTTAGTTTTTTAATTCCATTACCTGATTGCGCCTTAGATTTCTATTACCGTTCCACTACCGGAAAAATATATAAATACAAACTCCATTACCGTTCCATTACCGCAAGTTTTTTCAATTCCACTACCGTTCCACACATTACCGTTCCGCAACTAAAATTTTTTAACTTTAGTCTGAATTGAGGCGAACATTAAGCAGAAATATGAATAATGATGACTGAAAAGTAAACAAACTTTTAATAATTTTCTAGAAATCTATATAAATTATTGTGAGCGCTGTTATGCGTAGTAATAATGTAAAAAGCTATCAATCGATTGTTAGCTTCACTTAAAGATGGGAATTTTACGTAAAAATCTTTTATTAAGTGTAATTTTACGTAAATTGACGTAAAAATCTGTAAAAAGCTGTAAACATAAATTTTAATAAAATCCTAGGTTTAAACCTCAATTTTTTAACCTAAATCTATTTTTATCAAAAATTCTGAATCGATCTTTTATTAAAAAACTTAAACCTTTTTAAAATGTTGTTATAAATACTTTTCGTGGTTATTAAAAAATTGGGGAGAGGAGACACCTAAACCTTTCAAATATTATAGGGTTAATTAATTTTTTTTAGTTATATTTTCTTTGTTTTTAAAAATTTCAATAATTATTAATATTAAACTTATGATATAAATTTGTTTTTAAACCTTTTTAACCAAGAAAATCATTCTAAAATGAAAAGATTTTTACGCTTAAAAAAGATTTTTACGAACTATACGTGTAAAAATCTGTAAAATTACGTGACGTAATTTACGTCATTACGCTCCGCACATCCTTACCGTTAGCAAAAAAGTCGTACCATTACAGTTCCATTACAGTTATACTGCTAAAGATTAATCATTACAAATATTATTGCACACAATTTTTTTGACACAAAACATTTAATTCATAATTTTTCAGAGATGGAAAAGAGCAGATCTACTTGTATTTCCTGGAACTAATTGGTGTGGAAAAGGATCTAATAGTAGAAACTTCGAAGACTTAGGACAACACAGTTTTGCCGATCGCTGCTGTCGGTATGTTATTTCCAACTCGAATACCATTCTTACTGGTAGTCTAAAAAATAATTTTCATTTAATATGCTTTACTTTTATTTAAGATTTTGTTAT
Organism: Phthiracarus crinitus; assembly: GCA_034698025.1. Classification (NCBI taxonomy): domain Eukaryota; kingdom Metazoa; phylum Arthropoda; class Arachnida; order Sarcoptiformes; family Phthiracaridae; genus Phthiracarus; species Phthiracarus crinitus. The sequence goes on from JAQGAW010000631.1 coordinate 22,530, forward strand.
TTATGTTTTCAATTTAATTTTTAAATTTGTGTATTAATTTTGGTAGGGATCACGACGAGTGCAAATACACAATCGCACCATTTTCTAAGAAATATAATCTTTTTAATTATAGGTGAGACAATTTCGTCACATTTATTTTATTTTATTACAATTTTGATAAATACTGTATTGATTCAAAATAAATTTCGAGCGGACACGCATTCGTTAGGCTTTACAGGTTTAGGATTAAATGAAAATTTTTGGATTCGTTTAAATGCAGATAATTTTTAGCTCACTTTCTCTGAGATTTTAACTGTCTGTCTGTTATGTATTTATGTTCGAAATGATGCTTACATTAGAGTATAGTCATCTTTGATCTTAACTATTCTTAAGCCAAAACTTAAATAACTGCTATACCTTAACGTGAGCATCCAAAGTCCCAAATATGCAGTCGTTTGCTAAAACAGATGTACAGATTCTGAAGCTTTCAAAATTACAGTAACTTGTGTTAATAGGTTAATCCTAAGCAGTCATTCAAATACATTGAAAGCAGGCTTGCACTTTGAAAATTGCAGCACAATTTACTAGTTGTGAGTAAATTGCGAAAAATACTAAAACAATGAAAATATTATGATAAGTTTTTATTAATTTTTACTCGACAGTATAACGTTTTTATTTTTATATTGCGCAACGTTTCGACAATGACACTTCTAGTCATCGTCAGGCGACTTATGCGGATTTTTAATTTACTTTTAAAAAATTAAAAATTATTAAAAAAATTTAGGACGAAATTAGGCACAACTAAACTTAACAAAACTAAAAACTTAAATGAAAACTTCTCAATTGCTATGCGTTACTAACGGACTTGTTTATTGTTTTACGCTAAACTATTCGGTTTTAAATTTCAGTTTAAAGGGAACTTTAGCGTAACTTGTTTACAGTTATCCAGTCCTAAAAATAAAAACGTTATACTGTCGAGTAAAAATTAATAAAAATTTATCATAAAATTATTTCCGACAGTTTGATGGATAATTATTATTGGAATATTATACATTTCTTTTAAAGATATCACAACACATATGATGAACTGATAACAAATAATTAACTTTAAATGACAACGTAGAGAATTCTATACAGAAAAGGATACGTCTATACAATAATGTAAAATCTAACAAATTGTTTCTTATTGTCCGCATTATTTCACTGACTCATCCTTTTGTTTTCGTTAAGTTTAAGGCCATTCAACTTAAAGATGTTCTCATGTCGTAGTTCCTCGAACCGATCCGAACAAACATATCTTAAATTTAAACCGAACCCAACTGTTAAGAAACCCGATAACCCGAAAACCCTACAATTTAAATATAAATTCCGTAAAAACGTTTAATAATTTAATAACATAAAATTGCATCAAAAATAATGATATCTATTAGTTTTCTATTAATTTTTAATAATACAAATATGTTAATAATTAAAATTTTGAATATATAAGAAGCTTATAAGATTATTATTTGCAGTTTAATTAAGTCAAAATACATATAGAATTTCTTAAATTTCATACAAAAATTATCAGTTTTAATTATCGGATTCATACGGGTTAATCGATAATTCAATCCGAACCGTACCGAGTAATTATAAATAGTAACTGAACCGATAAGATACCCGACGGGTAAAAACCAATCAATTATTAGCTTATGATAATTTAGATCAAGGTTAAAACAACTATGAATGTAAAGGTGATATGTGGGCGCGAACGCTATTTTTATATTTATTTTCGGTTTTATGTACAATTGATGGCACCATAATAATGTATATGCTTTTGTAAATTTTCTAACGAGTAAGCATTGAATGTTTAGGATTAAAGATTAAATTAACGTTCCATCCATAAGATTTTATTGAATAAATATATTAACAATTTGAATGATGTCTTAAAAATAATTAGATAAAAGATTGTCAAATCTTTTATTAATTTTCTATATAATAGTTACAAATTTGTTAGAAAATTCATTATAAATTTTTAATTCAATGGTAATTTAAAATTTAGTTATTAATATAATTAGTTTAACCTTAAATATTATTAGTTATTAACATAACCTTAAATATTTTTACTAAAAATCTTCCTGTTTCACAAAAATCATAATAATAAAATTTTCGAACCTTCTCATAGACTATTCCCAGTTAATTTAATTCGAGTAAAAATAAAAGTTTTTTCTACATTTTTTAAATTTAGAAATTAATTGTGTTTTCACATATATTTTTTATTATTTGTTTTGGTTGCAAATAGACGTATTCAGCGTATTCGTTAAATTAAAATTTTACTTAATTAGTTGCATTTAAAACTTTGTTTTATTAATGATTAAATTAAAATAAATATTGAAAATTAATACAAATTATTTTATTAACATTCAAAGTACATCAAAATATGTTTATTTTATAATACGTTCATTTGTAAACTATAATTAACATTTGGATATTTTTCTAAGAAGAACTCAAATCTGATAATTTTACAAGAAAATTAAGAAAAGTTATAAACAAATGTTTATTCATTTTCTGGAAACAGTGAACGCCTAATCATAAGACATTTAGGAAATAAACGATTTAAATGTAATTATTCTGACTGTGAAATGAAATTTGTTACAACTGCTGAATTAAATGTTCACATGTGTTATAGACATACACGAGAAATGCGATTTAAGTGTGATTATAAGGATTGTAACAAAATGTTTAATAAAACATCTCATTTGAATTATCACCGCAAACGTTGTCATTTTGTATAAATTATTGATCAAAAGAATGAACAAAAGACAGTAAAATATAATCTTCGATAAATCAATATTTTAATATTTATTCAATATTTAATTTTTTAAGAAATTTTTATATTCAATATTCTCACATTAGAAAATAAAATATTCTTAATAATTTTGTTTAAAATTCCTAGCTTTAATAATTATATTTTAAATATTTAATGAAAACATTACTTATTTTGATTTTTTCTTAATTAATTCACATTTCTTTTCAAGCAAATTATTAGTAAAATTATAATTAAATTTACATATATAATAACAAAAATATTATACAACCATTTTCTATCTTATAAACTAAAGGATTCAAAAATTTGGTTAACTTAGCAACCATGCATAGCTACCGCATTTCTAACGGGATTTCATACATTGTTTTCGTTAATGCAGTCAGTATTTCACATTTTTCTTAATATGCTGGTGCGCTCTACCGAAATACTCATTAAAGTTTTTTTGTTTACAGCAATCAATACATTGCATATATTCTAGTATATTAAAACAAAGTAAATAACGGCAAACGCAAAACGTGGAACAGTATCTTTATTGTGATCGAAGCGAAGAGATTAAAATCTAATTGAATACAAATTCCACCGCCGGAGGCGGGTTTTAAATCTAGTCCTATTATATAATTATTGATTAATTTTATAAATGTGTTGCAGCAACATTTAGATTTAAAGCTTTTCATGAAAACTTTAATTATTTTGCATTTATAAATGTCACAAATATTATCCAAAAACTTTTTAGCTCACTTTGTAAAAGTCAGATATTGGATTTGAGATGTCCGTCCGTCTGTCTGTCTGTCTGTCTGTCTGTATGTATGTATGTAGACCGGTCTCTATGTTTATTAAGGGATATTTTCTCTATATTAATAAAGGGATATTTTCAAAAAATAGACTCCTATCGACATAAAAAGACTCCTATCTTCAATAAATCATTGTTAAAATGACTCCTATCTGGATTAATATGGGCTTAAAATAGGACAAAAATGCGTTTTAAAAGGCTAAAAATGGACATAAA
>JAQGAW010000632.1:0-26300 GCA_034698025.1 Phthiracarus crinitus
CAATGTGCTGCCGATATAATCCAATACTCATTAAGTATGGCTGCTCCGCATATAAATCTATACTCTGTTCCAGGTTTCCATTGTATTGATGCAATAAATGGAATGTCCTTGAAATCGGTTTCCACTCCACCAATGATATAATTCTTTGTTGGATTAATTCCACAATTTTTTAACGTTATGCCATTTTTTGACTTTTCATTTGGATTTAGATAATTTCTTAGTTGAAATTTATGATCTTTGAATTGAGTATATAATTTATTATTAAAGTTAATTATAATACATACATTAATGATAAATAATATAAAAAATTGACAAATTATTTATATTTTAAATGAAGATTTAATTTATTGTTATTATTACACTACTGTTTTATTGGGTCATTTCAACTCAGCCAGAATCTATAATTAGGTTTATTTGGTTCAGGTTTAAACTTTAAAATAATTTCTAAGGCTTATTATTTAGGATGAGCTGTATAGTCTTACGAGTGCATACAAAAAATTTAATTAATTATTAACCTAATTGTAAATTCGAAATTAAAATTAAATAGACAAGTATTAAATAATTGCTAACGTTTTTGTCTATATTTCACATCACAAAAATTAATTTTATTCATTACAACAGTTATTATAACAATAAATATTGTTTGGTGCATAATTATTTTTTAAAATATTCACAAATTATTTAAACATATGTTAAGCGATTAATAAAACATTTAATGAGTTGGCATTTATCTGTTAATTAAATTACAGATAAGAGCGATTGCATTTCACAGTACAACATATAGACGGAGCATTACACAGACAGAACGCGAGAGCGCGAGCACTAAAAGTAGAGATTTTAATGGTGAAATTTTGTGAAACTTTCACTCTGAAATTTTCAATAAATTTCAGTGAAATTTACACTTGGGTCTTGAAAGTTTAAAAAATTGTGAAATTTTAAACAACGCCATCTATGCATAAGTTACAATTTTTAATACTATAAAGCCATTTTAACCGGATTAAAACAGATAAAATCCATGTTTTGATTTATTTTATTTAAAAATATTTATTTCAGCCTTAATAGCCCTCCAAAATCTTAAAAAAGATAAATTATTAAAAATTTTTTAAAAAGTTAATTAAATAAATGTTAAATTTGTATGCAAAAATTTATTGAAAGTTTCATCAAAATTTCACTGAAATTTTGAAAGTTTCACTGAAATTTTGAAAGATTCACTGAAATTTTCACCCATTTTCAAAATTTCACTGAAATTTCCATCTCTAATGACAGGTATAATGTTAACTGTTTATTAAAAAATTAAATTTGTAGTCAGTATTTAAGGATGAGAAACAATGACCACATTTATGACCTATTTATTTATTAGGGGCTTATTGAAAATTGTTAATCAGTAGACTTTTGTGCGATTTGTAAATTTAAGGACACTATAGAAAAATCTACATTAAAATATATGATTTAAAAGCTTTATATATAAAATAAGTATATAAAAATGTTTGAATATTTTTTATTTGGAATCTTATTTAATATGCATCCAATGCATCAGGAAATGGAAAAATACATTAAACAAAACAACTGTCAGCTCAAACCCCTCGATATTACGATTTGTGCTGAAAGCTGAGCTGAAATGGAGCTGATCTTTTGAGAGCTGAGATGATTTTTGCAGCTTTTAAATTAAATAACGAGCTGAATTTCAAAACGAGCTTCAGTTCAGATCCAGCTCTCAACACTAATACGTACCAGAATTTTCGTAAATGACACGTAAATTTTAATGTTTTAAAAAAAGAAATAATTAAAAGCTAAATATAAAACAATTTAACGTAACATTTATGGTAATTTAACATTTGCTTTGCGCATATTATAAACTATAATAGGATTTCTGTTATATAGCAATAAACCAATTGAATAATAAAGAATTGATGAGATTTTAATTCAAAAATATTTAGTTTGTAAAGTATATTACATATTCGTTTTCTATTCAATACTAGAATTAAAATAATTAGAGCTCAATTTTTTAAAAATTTAAGCCATTGATAATAATTAGTGATAGAGAGGCTCGGAACCTGACCCTCAATTTTAAAATGTTAACCTTGAAACTTAATTAAGCCTAGTCTTCTTGAAATTGCACAGAACCTCTCGAGCCTCTATAAGCGCAACCCGAGCCCTGAACCTCAGGTTTAGGCTATAAAATAAAGAATGTTAAGCCCGAAACCATATATTTAATTAGAAAAATAACCCAATTTCTTGAGGTTAGGCTCGGGTTCAGGCACTAGACGTTCTGAATCGGCATAAATCAATTCATTTCACTTTAAATGTTAATTTTTTGTTATATTAATAAATATTATTTATAAACGAAAATAATTATGTTAAGTTATAAATAATATTATAACAACTAAAACTACATAACAATAATACCACTTTTATCAATAAAAATTATTATTCATCGAAAGTTAGTTGTAATCGATTTTTATTAACTACAGATTATTATGAAAAATTTATTTGTAACGATAGAAATTAAGTTCAAACAAACCGATTAAAACATAAGTATATGGTATATATAGTATAGAAAACTTATTATACGTTTAATTCAAATAATACTAAATTGTTATAATATATATATTTTAGAAAAGTAATCGTTATTGTTGTGACACTACAATTAATTAGTGAAATAAAGAATGAAACAACTTTAGGACATATTTAAAAATAAATGTCTATATTTTAGACAACAATCATACAAAAGAATTATTACGTTCCCAAACACTAAAACAAGTTATTCATAAATTATTTTTAAATCTATTTTTCTATTATATTTATTGATGTAGTCTTGAATCGAGTTTATATCAATACGTGATAAATCTTCGGAATATAAACCAATTCTTCTAATACTTAAATAATTATCGATAAATGTAATGATATCATCGGTTGTTATCGAACATCGATTAAAACTCAAACCAATCTTCAAATCATTCAAATATTTTAATTGAGACAAATGTTGCATTAATTTTGTTGCAATATTATAATGCTTTCCACTATAATTACTATTAATATCAATAGTCTTTAATTGTGGTAAATATAAGTGAATATCTTTGAAATCATTTTCATTAATCATCGATTGATCGAATTTCAAATGTTTTAAATTCACGCAATTTTTCAATGAAGCAATATTTTCGCATATTTCATATCGATTTATGATACATAACTTTTCCAGTGAACGAAATCCGATACAGAATGCCTCATAGAATGGTACGTATAAACTCTCAATAATTAATCCCTTCAATCGCTTACATTTCAATCCAATCTGTTTTAACACTTCAATACAATTTTGGTCATTTCTCTCATTAAAATTGCAATTAAGATATTCTAGTTTATCGAATTCAGTCAAATGTTTCAATAATTCAATTTCCACATTACGATCAATACTAACATGTAATGACTTTAATCTATGCTTAAAATAATCAGCAAATGCTATAAAATTGTGATCACGAATGATATAATCACACAATGATTGTTTATTATCGAATAAATATTGTTTATTTAGTCGAACACATTCTTCGAATAAATTGTTAACAAATAAAAAGATATAAGTATGTATTGAAACAAGTTTTGGAGTAAATGATAGCAAAGTTAATAAGTAATTATTTTCAAAGTCATTCGAAACTGTAAGCGATTCGAGATTTTTGAGACTATTCTCACAAAATTTTTGCAAACATTTAAGTGATATATTGCTTGTATTATTTAAATCAATCGTTAAATGCTTTATATGTTTACACGCATTGCTTAATATATTAATTGTTTCGTCTGTTATTTCTATACCATAGCATTCAATATTGATATCATTAATATTAACGCATTTATTCATCACATCTTTTATTAAATTATTATTTAAATTTATTGATTCACAATTATTATCACTTTGTTTTGGTTGAATTAACTCATATATCACAGATTTTTTGTTTGTCTCCAAAAAATTTGAATCAACAGTTATAAAAAGTTTCAATTGTTTATTAAATATATTGTTATTGAATTGTTTGTTAACGCATTGTAAACGAAAACAATCACTAATCGATAGATAACTTAAAATCACTTCACATAAGTCATCACCAAATCTATCAAAACTATATCTATTTGATTGTATTATTGAACACATTTTAATATATCATATAATTGTTAATTAAACTGAAATATTATATAAAATAACAACAAAATCACATCACTATTACTCACAACAACAACAACACATCCATTCATTGTATGTTTACATACATTTGTTTATATATCACTATTGACAACACAACTCATATATACAGCAATCATATATTATACCGCCATCTTGTGATTAAGCTTTTGACTAAAACTAAGTTTTATACTGTAAGATACGAACAATGTTTAGATATGATTAACTCCTTTTGGCTAATTTCGGCAGTTGTTCTAAAATATCTTTTTAATGGAATTTACACAGAGATTATAGTTTTATTTACAATTGTTTATTAGATAAAAATTTTAGAATTCATTTAATTAATCACATCCGTATATAAAAATAAATTCAATGCAAATAAGAAGTAAATTTAAGTATAAGACTGTATAGTTTTAATTACGGTACGATAACAATGATAACAATAAAAATTCAATATTAGTTCAAATCATACACGTTTTACAAATATTTACATCCACTTTACTATAATAAACATGACATGGCTTTGAATCTAATATTTAAAACTTATTTAATAATTTTGAACAATAATAACAAATGCTATGATACGTACCAATATTTTAGTAAATGATGTCATTTGTCGTTTTAATGGTTAAAAGTGAATACAAAATAAAAATTATTAATATCTCAAAATTAAATATACAAAAAAACTTATCATAAATGAATTAAAAAGTGATTCGAAAATTATAGTCACAATTATGTTCGCATTTCAAAGAAAACAATGATTAATGTGTTAAAATTAAAAAGTACGTTAAGATTAAATATTAAATGAATAAATGTTGTATTAGTAACAAATTTCTTTGAAATTTACTTTTCTATTAGAATTAATAATGTGGTCTTCAATCGATTTTTTATTAATAAAACTTTTATTTCTTGAATATAAACTAATTCTTCTAATATTTAAACAATTATCGATAAATTTTATGATATCATCGGTTGTTATCGCACATAAAAAACTTGAAATCATGCAAATCATTTAATTTTGATAAATGTTGCATTAATTTTTGTACATTTTTATTATGATGTTTTTTGTCAAAATTATAACAATCATCATAAATATCGATAGACTTTAATTGTGGTAAATATATGTGAATATCAATGAATTCGTATTCATTAATCATTATTTGATCGAATTTTATATGTTTTAAATTCACGCAATTTTTCAATAAAACAATAATTTCGCATAAATTGTTTCGACATTTGATACACAACTTTTCAAGTGAATTAAATCCATGACTGAATACCTCATAAAAAGGTGCATTCAAATCTTTAATAACTAATCCCTTCAATCGCTTACATTTCAATCCAATCTGTTTTAACACTTCATTACAGTTTTGGTCAGTTATTTGAAAAAAATCGCAATAAAAATTTTCTAATTTATCGAAATCAGTCAAATGTTTGATTAATTCAATTTCCACATTACGATCAATATTAACGTGTAATGACTTCAATCTATGCTTAAAATAATCAGCAAATGATATAAAATTATTATCATAAATGACATAACCACTCATTGTGTGCTTATTATCGAATAAATATAGTTTATTCATTCGAACACATTCTTCGAATAACATATTTGTTAAAAATAGACTGCGTGTGTGTATTGAATCAAGTTTTGGAGCAAATGATAGCAATGTTGTTATCAGTGGTAAACATTTACGCGTAATCTGTTGAAAAAAAGTTAATTTAAAAAGTTATAAGAATACGCGTTAAACAGAAATTTTAATCAAATTTTAAAAATTTAAAAAAGGAACCGTTAGTGGAGTTGAAAATAAGCTTAGTATTAACCTTTAGTGAAACGCTCACGGAATCTGTTTCATATTCGATGCCGTTTTGTGGACTTTAGATTTATTATATTTTCAATCATTACTTACGGGATATGAATTGAGGTTACAAACTGTAAGCGATTCGAGATTTATGAGACTATTCTCACAGAATTGTTGCCAACATTTAAGTGATATATCGCGTGCATTATTAAATCCAATCGTTAAATGCTTTATATGTTTACACGCATTGCTTATTATATTAATTGTTTCGTCTGTTATATCTGTTTTATAGCAATCAATAGTGATATCATTAATATTAATGCATTTATTCATCACATCTTTTAATATATGATTATTTATAGAATGCCAATCTTTACGTATAGTTGTAATTAACATATCAATCACTGAATCTTTGTTTGTCTTCAAAAGATCTGAGCGTGCAGTTAATATAAGTTTCAATTGTTTATTAAATATATTGTTATTGAATTGTTTGTTAACGCAATGTAAACGAAAACAATCACTAATCGATAGATAACTTAAAATCACTTCACATAAGTCATCACCAAATCTATCAAAACTATCTCTGCTATAATTCATAATTCAAAAAATTTTAATATATCATATATTATTTAATTAAACCAAACACTATTTTACTACTATTACTCAAAACAACAACAATCATACCATTAATGTATGTTTACATTCATTTGTTTGTATATCACTATTGACAACACATGTGAACAAATAGTCACAATATATATAATACTGCCATCTTATATGTTAACTATTAACGAAAATATAAAGTTTTTAAATATATCTATTATTGTCTATATATCTTCTATAAATCTATATATATTTAATCTCATTCAGCTGTTTTTCTATATAGATATTTTTCCAAATGGTAACAGATAGGGGTATACTGTCAATAAGAAAATTTTAAAATCAATTCAAAATCGGGCATACATTAATTGTGCCATTCCTGCTTTTTACCATTTATTTCAAAAAATATGTTTTTATAAACATGGTTTTATAAAAAAATGTAACAATATTAACGAAAACGGGCTTAAAGTGGTTAAAAAGGGAGGGAACCGGGAACAAAAAGTGTATCAAAACCGGGAATAGTTCCGGTAAAAAAATTATTGAACATCTTTAAATTAGATTATGTAAAGCTTTGTCTGCTCTAACAGTATCGTTTTAATGCAATAAACTTTTACAATCAAATGAAAAATTACTAATATTTTGAGGCCCCATTTTCATATTACTACGTAGACATTTGTTTTATTATAGCAGAAAAGGGAACATTTTTCAGATTAATTTACTAAACACTAAACAGTAAAAACCGGGTAATACCGGGAAAATAAAACTTATTTTAATTAATAAAAAATCTCTATTAGATATTAACATAAATCTCCCGGTCATTCGATTAAAGAAAAATTGCGGTATTTTAAACGAAATCCCTAGCCTTATTTATATGTTAAGTTCTCCACTAGTGATTGAAAATTTTTTTTCATTATCGCGGTACGACAGTTAATTTGGATTTTAGCTCCGGTAACTGTACGGTAATGAAGTAAAAAAATATTTTTGTTACGGTAATGAAACGGTAACGATAATTTTGGGTTCGGTAACGGTACGGTAACGGTAATTGACTAAATTTCAGTTTCACTATGTTTAGCATTTATTTAGATTGTTTAGCATTTATTAAAGTTTAGATAAATAACAATTAAGCATTCATTTTCATCTTTCAAATTCAATAGTTATAACAAAACTATTAAAGGTGTTCATGGTTTTGGATAACCAAGGATTAATCCAATGGTTTTTTTAATGGATTGGTTTGGTTCAAAATTTGAAAATATTTATGGTTTTTGATGGTTAGAGTTTTAACTAAAAACTATTGGATAAACCAAAAGAAACCATTAGTTTTTTATTGGTTTTTATATTGAAAAAATGACGTAAAACAACATATAATCGCACTTTTATTATGTAAAACTTATAGACTTAACAGATATTTTAACAAAAATAAAATTTATTAATTAAAAACTGGATAAAATTAACAAAATATAACAAATATTCATAGTTAAATCACTTATTGAAAAATAAAATTTGATAATAATTCTTATTTTTAAATTAAAGAAAAATAAAATTTCTTTTATGGTTTTGTTGGTTTTATATGGTTTGGATTGGTTTGGATTAGCTATAAATTTTATTTTGGTGGTTTGGTTTGGATTAAAAACTGAAAGTTATGGTTTGGATTGGTTTCAAAAAAGTCGAACCATGAACACCTTGACTATTTTTCTTTCATTAAATTGATAAAAATTTGCAGTTTTTTGGAGTATAAATATTTTCATTTAGATTTATAATTTTCTAACAGTAATAGTTTATGAAATAATCTATTTCTACATCATTTGCTTTTACTTTTTTGTCTTAAGTTTAAAATTATTTACTAAAAATTAAACAAAATTTTATTACAACTTTGATATTTACACATTTTTTCACTCTTCACTCTTAGAAACAAATAACTAAAGCAGATGTTCAAAAACTTATTGTCGCGACTCAAAATAGGTTCGCCATGTAAAAGTTTGTGTAACAAGGTTTATCGAAATTTGCATTAGGGTAGGGTCGACATCCAAAATAATCATTAATTGAGTAAATATTCCCAACTTTTCCATTTCATTTCACATTATCTATGGAAGTTATACATAATTAAAAGAATAAATATTTAGAATCAAATAATATTTGCCATTATTATTTATTAATATTATTTGCCATTTGATTTTACTTTAAATGTATCCAGACTATTAATAAAATATTTTTTCAAAATATAAGCTTATCCTATAATTACAATTCTAAGAACTCATTGTAAAATTTTGGGTCTCGTAAACATTTTTGTCAAGAGGTTAGGGTCTCATTACGGAAGAGTTTGAGAACTACTGAACTATAGGATTTGGAAAAACGTTTGAATGTAAAATATATTTAATTATCATATTTATAATTATAAAATTTAATAATATTATAACATTAAAACAAATCAAACAATCTTTAAATGATAGAAAACTGAATTAATTTTGCTCATATTTGTCGGAAAAGTTTTCAATTAATCAGGAAATACAGAAATAATAAATAGTTTTATTATTTTTAATTTAAATGAATCACTTAAATTGATAGATATTTGGTTATTTAATTTGATAATAGATTGCGCTGATGTGTGGATGACTTTATAAAGCAAAGTATCATAATTGACAAAATCTATATTTGGAAATAAAATAATGTTTATTAAATAATAGCAAAAAGCATTCAAAATTTTATGAGATATTTTTCTGTTTTATCGAAATAAAACGTAAATAGAAAGTTAATACAAAACATTAATACCTGATAGAATTTAAAGTAATTAATAATAAATAGGTTCCAACAGTGAAATCCAACTTTTTTCTTGCCAATGCAATCAATCATTGATAATAACTAAATGGGAATATTTGTATTTGAATTAATATTTTTGATCAACTATATGAGCCGTATATTTTGTTATTAATGGATTTTTTAAGACTAAAAGCAAATTTATAAATTCTTGACATAAGCACTTATTTGATCTGTCATTATAAAATTAGGACTGTATATAAATTTCCATATTTAATTAAAATTGCAAAATTTCAAAGAATTCGTATTATTTAAAGATTACTGAAGCTGTGAAATATCGGTTAGAAAAGTGTTTATTTTTGGTTAGTTTTCGGCAGGGTTTCCCAAGGGGGGTCTAGACCCCATATACCCCCCTCCCCTAAAATTGAAAAAGTCGACCCCCCTACCCAAAATTTTGAGATTTCAAGGACAAAAAAATTCAAAATTTGAAAAATTTTTTATCATATTGTAAAAAAATTGTCCATAAAATCCGATGAGTTTAAACCCCTTAAATTTTTGTCAAATTTTCAAAAAATTGTCGTTTAAATCAGTTGTGTTTTTCATTGGGGCGTGGTTTAGGCTTTCGTCGGGAAAATTATTTTAAAAAAATTTTTAAAAAAAAATTTTTTAGCCGAAGGCAAAATTATTTTCCGCTAAATCCGGCGAGTTTGACCCACCTTGAATTTTGAAAAAAGTCGAAAGGACACCCCCTAGACCATCAGACCTTGGGAAACCCTGGTTTTCGGCAGCGTGTCCCAAGGGGTTCTGGGGTGGTTATACCCCCTCCCAAGTTGAAAAAGTTGACCCCTTCACACAAAGTTTTGAGATTTTAAGGACAAAAAATTGAAAAAATTGAAAAATTTGAAAAATTTTTTGTCATATAGTTAAAAAATTGTCAAATCCGAATTTTTTGGACCCCCTTAAATTTTTGTCAAATTTTCAAAAATTTATCGTTTAAATTTGTTGTGTTTTTTGTGGGGGCTTGGTTTAGGCTTTTATCGTGAAAAATCTTTAACAAAAAATTTTTTAGAAAAAAGTTTTTTGGCCGAATGCAAAAATATTGTCCGCTAAATCCGGTGAGTTTGACTTCCCCTTGAATTTTGTGGAAAGTCTAAAGGACACCTCCTAGACCATCAGACGTTGGGACATCCTGGTTTTCGGTTAGAATTATTGCTCAGCACATTGCAATGTATGTTTAGTACGTTCGTCATGATAGGCTAACTCGCCGGATTTAGCGGACAATAATTTTGCCTTCGGTTCAAAAATTTTTTCTAAAAAAATTTTTTTTTTGAAAAATTTTCCCGGCGAAAGGCTAAACCACGCCCCCATGAAAAACACAACGGATTTAAACGACAATTTTTTGAAAATTTGACAAAAATTTAAGGGGTCCCAAAAACTCATCGGATTTGATGGACAATTTTTTTACAATACGACAAAAGTTTTTTCAAATTTTGAATTTTTTTGTCCTTGAAATCTCAAAATTTTGGGTAGGGGGGTCGACTTTTCCAATTTTAGGGGAGGGGTATACGGGGGCTAGACCCCCCTTGGGAAACCCTGATCTGTATGAATAAAGAATAAATAAGCTCAAAAAAGCATAAGTTTCCATCTTTAGATTTAAAACATACTTTCATTAAGGATTGCATTGAAAGAAAGCTTGACATCAGCGGATCTTTTTCTCTTTAATAGTCTTAACAATATACAGAAAAAATAATATTTAATTTAATTTATAGAAAGCCGCTGTTTGTATGCTAAATAAAATGGATAAAATGGTTGACGAAGAAGGGTTTGTAGCATTTTTCGATGGAACTGATTCTGGATTCAAAAACACTGACATAAAATTTGATCTGTTTGTGATAAATATTTTAAGAAAATATTTTCCAGGCGCAGTAAAATACGCAATATTATACAATTTACCATTTATTTTCGACAAAATCGTTTCGATATCTAAATATCTTTTGGGTCCTAAATATTCAAATATGATCAAAGTTATTAACAAAACAGATCAGATTTTTGAGTTTATAAGCCGAGATAATGTGCCAAAATATTTGGGTGGAAATTCGATAATGGATATCACAAAACCACTGCCAAATTCAAATTGTACACTCAGTTTAGCACAATGTTCATCATTAACTGAGGAAGACGTGAAAAAGATTGAAAAGATATATGAACCGTATATAATAGAGGCTAAACTATTAGTTGGGTTTTGAAAATCTTTTATGTATATTTGAATATACAATTAAAATTATCTATTTGTTTATTTTCTCAAAAAACACGTAATATATAAGGATTTATAAGTTAAATTAAGTGAAAAAAAAACTAAAATTCATTTAACGATTCTATCGATTTTTATTATTTTAACGATTTTATTTTATTTCTAACGATTGAATTTTTCTAAAATTTTGTCGTTTACATTTGAAAACATAAAACTTTTTATTTAAAATTCGACGAGTTTTTATTGGGGGCGTATTTTTTAGGTTATGTTCGGAAAAAATACTAAAAAAATTTCTATTAAATATTGATTTACTTAAGAAATTAAAATAATTCTTGTCTAAATATTATTAGCTTCAAATTATTGACTATTTTTGGACATTTTTTGAATGAGACCCATCCTCTGATTATGTTAATATTGCTGTTTTGGTAAAATATTTTAACGATTTTCATAACCCTAACTATTAGTTTACAGAGATATGAGTAAATGAGTAAAGTGTTTAACACCAAATCTTATTTTATATATCCATAAAATTATAAATATAATATTGAGTTCCGGTATAATCTAATATTTTGTATGCAATTTTTTGAATAAAAGTTATGACAATATTTTTGTTTAATTTAATTCATGAAATAGTCAATACATATAATTTTATATGTTTCGCTTCAAAGTTTATTCTAGATTTTATTAAAATATGGAAATATTTAATTTTTATTTATTTAATAGAATTTATTGAAAACAATCACAAAAACTTAATCATTAGTCTATTTGCGTTTATGTTAATCTTGCAAAGCTTAATATTACTGTATTATTCATTACACACAAATTATTTCAGTTAACATCAATAATTATATTTGCAATTATAAATTTAATTAATTAAATAATTATCAACTGAGAAACGAAATTATTTTCCAATCATTAAGAAGAAAGAAACGTTAAATAACTTTTAATAAATGACATAATTTTTATGTTTGGCTAAATATACTCTTCCGTAATACAGTATATGCTATGCTGAGTACGAAAATGAACGCAATGTTAATTAATGGCTATATATATAAATACTTTTCTCTCGTGTTTGAATTAAATAGTAATTTATATAAACTAATTCAATAACCAGGCGTAACAGAGAAAATAATAAATCCAACAAAAATATCTTAACTTTTATCTAAACTAAAAAATTTTCAAATTACATAAAATATATTAAGCGTCGCTTTGTTTAAGTGGACATCACAGTCGAATCATGCAATGCCTAAATGTGGCCCAGTTATCAGATTGTGTGTGTTTTTGTTATTAAATATAAACACGATTTAGCAAAATGTAATGTCAAAACGCATTAACAGAACAGTAGCCGAAAGAAAGCCTTTTCTCTTGAATTGCTTTTCTATGCAACAATAAATTTCCAATGCAATTATATCGCTGTTATACGCCTCGGGCTTATAATTGCTTCGCTTGGGTTGCAATCAGTTTTCAAGTTTTTGCGTTTTCCAATTATCTTACAAAACAATTCTTTTTATTTATATATTTAGCAATGATTTTTCAATAGATAACGAGATCAGAAATGATTTTATATCTACTGCTTAAATCGGGTTAGAAATACACGGTTATAGTAAAATCAAAATTCAATAAAACTATTTTCCTTTAATTCGAAACAATGGCTTATAAATATTTATAGATCAACAGAAATCTATTACACTGAATGATGCATCAAAAAATAATTATTATGATATAATTATATCGATTAATCAGTACAAAATCAAGATAGTCATCATTATTAGCAAATAATTTAACGACTGATGGTTAATAAGAAGTATAAAAGTTTATTCGTTATTTCGTCTATACAGCTATTTATAGTTCAGCTGAAGAATTATACTAATTTTATTCAACAATTGTTGCATTTAGTAAACTTAGCACAAAAAATAAAACTTACTTCATTTCTAACAATTCAATTAGCATAATTTACAATAATGGAGTGAATTCTAATAACTAATAAAAAAAACAAGAAAGAGAACGAACAAACATAATGAACACACTTTGAATAACATTAGTTAATTCTATGAAATACGTCAATCAAAAATAAAAAAGAAATAATTCTGTAATTAAATTATCCAGAATTTACCAGAATCTGTTTATATTTATAGATATATTTTCATTTAATCTTTTCTAATCATTAAGCCGTTTATAAATATTATAACCCGTATACGTTTCTTGTTGTCTAATATAACTTCGATATCAGTTATTATTGCAAATATCTGTTAAGTCTTTGCGTGACACTGTGTTAGTTATTATTTAGATATTGTTAGGCTATTGGAGCGTCGATACAAATAATTACTATAAATTGAACGGACAATTTTAATGAAGCTCCCACCCCTCTACCCCCACCCAATCAATATTTATTAATTTTCAAAAATTTGTCACAAATTTCTAATTACCTCCCATTAATAACAAATTTTGAAAGTAACCCCAACCGATTATCACCCTTCATTCAAAAGTTATTAATTTTATAAGATTTAGTACATTTTATTAAATTTTATGTCCCCCAAATTGCAATTGAAACTTTGAAGGACCACCAAAACCCTTCTTTTACCCCTCAGTTAAATTTTTTTCGGAAACATGAATTTTAGAATATCCTCTTTCAAATAAAAGTGGTTTCAAAAATTAGGTTTAAGACACTTTGAGAGATTGCCGTTAGTTTAATATTTTAAGAGAACTTGGTAGAGAGTTTGGAATATTTTTAGAATCCCTTAATAAATATAAAGATTTTTTAAATCACTTAATAAATATAATAGGTATATCCCGTTAATAAATATAAAGATTAAAATCTCTTTATAAAAATAAAGCGAATAAAGACAGACATCCCAAATCTATTAGCTTCTTTTACAAAGTAAGCTAAAAATAATAACAATAAAGCTTCTAACGTTAGGTGAAAAAAACCAGTAGCCTTTGTATTTTAGGTTCAACTGGTTTGGTTTCTCATAAATATGAAATGGCATTATTATTATAATTATAAAATGCACACTAACACACAAAGTAGTGATATAATTTCTTTTTTATGTGTGTGTGTTAGTGTGGAATCAAAAAAAGAGGACACATCTCAGCATTGAATGCCAATGAGTCCCACTTCCCATTTTGGCGATCCTTTAGCTGCCAATTATAAGATTATTAGTTTGTTATAGCCGACTGCCTCCTAACAAAAAGGTCAGTTAGGATTATTAAGCGCTTTATTTTTATACTATATTTATATACGAACTATATTACCCTTTCTGCTATTACTATACGGGTTTTGTTTAGCGGGTGAAATACTACTGCGTAAAAATTTAAAAATAAATACACGCACAATGTTTTTTTGAGATTATGAATCGAGGTTTTCGATTATCTCTCACTTCGCTTTGAACTTGAATTCAATTTTTTAATCTTCTCTCTTTCTCTCGTGTATTTTTTCTTTTTAGTTCGCTTAAAGAGAAAGAGATTTTTATGTTTGTTTTTCCATTCATAAGTGCGTATCAATTATTGTTTTTTGAAAAAGTTTTTCTTTTCGTTAAGATTTTTATTTATTGCTGGTATAGTTTCACAAACTACGTGATGGGATATTTTTTTCCCACAAGAATTTAAATCTTTAATAATAGATTTGACATAAATATGAGCCTTGTGTTAATGTTTTTTTTCCTCAAAAATTTCATTGTATATTAACGTATTAATAACGTGATCACATAGATATCGGAACCATACTTAGTGTGTCGAAAGGAGCGTTTAAATTCAATGAAGCGTATATAAGTTACCGTAAACGACTTTCTACGCGACTATTATGCTAATGTCGACGAAAAGAAAGAGATCGTAAAACGAAAAGTTTAATAGACTATGAAATTATGAACGTTTTATCATAGAAAAAAATGGTTTTATTATAGTCGCGTAAATTTTTTCAGTAATTTCTTTGTGAAATAAAAGTTATTTTTAAAAAATATAACGGTTTTGGATACTCAATCGTGATATATGATGAAAAAGTGCTTTATTTTTAAATGTATTCACGTGTGTTGTGATTATGCATTGAAAATATGAATTTATTGCGAACTGTTTATTATATTAACCGATGTATCGTACGTTTTATTGCGTTCATTTGTGTGATCAATATTTTCTGCTATTGTCTCAACCGAACCAAAAGTAAGTCACAATCTTATCTTATTTTAAAAATGTGTGTAAAAGTAGCGGTTTTCTATATTACTAATTTTTCTTTATTATCTTTATTATTATTTTTTGAATTACGCGCTTAATGCTAACAATTTAAATTAATAGGGCATATCTATATTTTATAAAAATTTTCTACATTAAAGCTCAAAAATTTAGCAAACGTCTAGTCGATCCTATAATATTCATATAAAAGTTTTCAAAATTCTTTATTTCTTTGAAATGCATTACTCACATGTTTATTAAAAACTCACTGATAGGAACAATACATCACTACAAAAGGCCAGAAAAACTGGAGGCGATATCGAATTGGATGTCACCACAAGAAGGAACGATAGACAGAACGCGATTTTATCTGTACACGCGTCGAAATCCTGACAGAGCGCAAGAGTTAACTATAAATAACTCAGAGCTGCTGTTTAAGTCTTCATTTAATCATAAATTGCCCATAAAATTCGTGATATCCGGTTGGCTCGATAACAGATATTTCGCCAAATGGGTTCGCATTGGCGTTAATTCGCTGCTCGTTCACGGAGATTATAACGTGATTTACGTGGCCTGGAAGAGCATTCAGGAATTATTTGTGGCCGCAGTTGTTATTAAATTAAATAGTGGCGATTTAGCGCAGTTTATCATATTTTTAAAGGTATTCCATATCAACATAAGAAGCTATTTTTTAAACCATTGCTATTAATGTTATTTGTGTTTAAAAACAAATTTGTGTTATTATTAATTAAAATAAACAGCAATTCAGTTGTCAATCAGTTGCAACTAATTGATTGTTGCTTCGTTGTTCGGTTAGAAATAAAAAATTAATTGAAGACAATACTAATGTAGACATCGTTGATTGAGTAACAAGTAAAGTATAAAATAAATAAAATTAAAACTTATAGAATTTAAGCTTCCAATAGAATACAAAAAAACCGGTGAAAAAAGTACAAATAAAAATCGAATTTATCAAATAGATTGACAAATATATATGAATTACTTGCCAGAATAAAAATAAATAAATAATTGTTACAACAATAAATATTTTTCGATTACAAATAACCAAAATCAATCGATAACTAATACCCATTCAGCTCGGCCCATGTCTAACGGAATTCTATTTCCAATTACCCGTTAGCATTGGATGAGCTGTATGGTATCAGTTAAAAAAGCATCCAACAATATTGCTTTAAAATAATATGTGATTGAGATCTAAGATCACGAACTTTGCTAATTTTTAATCGCATGACAAATGAACATGGATTACATAATAAATAGATAATTATGTTCCAAAAATGGTTTTTTAATGTTTGCAAATAATAGAGCATACGATAATATAATAGAGCAAAATATTTTGAAAATAAATCAAAGAGTAAGCACTATTTTAACCAAACAATCGCAATCTAATTATAGAAGACCTAAATTTTGGCTGGATTTTATAAATACGAAATTTTAATTTGGAGTATGAACTTCGAGTTATTTTCTTTTAGAATACTTGCGGAATCAGTGGCGAAATGATTCACTGTATTGGCCATAGTCTTGGTTCGTTTTTGTGCGGTTTTGCAGGCGATCTGACATATATTGGAAGAATATCGGGTATCAAATTTCTACCGATATTTATTAACATTTTGCTATTTTTAAGCTCAAAAACTTTTTTCTTTGTTACATTTTTGTAAATTAAAAAACAAATTAATATATTTATTTTTAAAAATAAGGTTACCGTACATTGGAAAAAATATTTAGCAGACTTTTTTTTGCAAACTCTATTTAATTTTGTCATCTCATTGTGCCAGTCTTGTTCTCAATTTAAAAAACACCTTTTAGTAAAGAGTAAAAAAACAGTCATAGCTGGAAAGCTAAAGCTGATTAATAATAACTCATCGATTGTAATGATAAATTACCCGTTATTTTTAAACTATAGTATAAAAAAATTACTATCCCAAAACACAACGAATTTAATTTACATAATTACTATACATATATTTAATTCATTTTGAAACAAAACAATTATTAAAAAACGATCGATCATTTAGTTTTAGACGCGGGCCCACGTCCGTGGTATCAGTCGATGCCAGAAGATCAGAGATTGAATCGATGGCAGGCAGGCTTCGTAGACGTCATACACAGCGATGTTAATCCGGTTTTCTCGCTCGGACTCACTATACCATTGGGCGATATTGACTTCTATCCAAACTGGGGTACACCTCAACCCAGTTGTATGCGCGATAAGATTACCAGAGGCTTTATGGAGCTTAAGGACGAAGGGTTAATAGTTGGCGTGTTTCAGTGGGTGCGGTATTTGCTATTTTGCTCGCATTATCGCTCGCATGAGTGGTTTTTCGAGTCAGTCGCTAATCACGATTGCCCTTTCGTTGCGGTTCGATGCGCTAATTACGAGATGTTTATGAATGGCGAGTGCGGTTGCGACACATCTCCACACTCGTGCGCTATTATGGGTATGGATGCGGACACTATCCTTACCAGAGGTCTTGATAAATACTCGCAACAGGGAAAGTGGTTTATTAAAACTTCCGATAACTTGCAGCACTCGAAAACGCATTGTTGTAAGTTAACACTAAAACATAAGCGTTTCCTAACGTTATAGTCATTTTGAAAACAAATCTCAATAAGCATATACATTACGCGATACTGAACTTTAGACAAAAATTTCAAACGCTCTCCAAGAGATTATTTCTTTTTAAACATTACAGCAGTAAAAGATATTTCTAACAGTTTCGAACGCTTTAATAACAATTAAGTTTTTCTTATTTCAGTATTTCAATATCAATTGGTTGTCCAATTGGGACAATTCTTCCCTATAAGTAACGGTTCAGTTATCATCAACATTCACAGTGATAGCGGTAATACGCAAGAAGAACTCAGTTCTATTAGCGGTCAATTAGTTCCTGGAATGAAATTCGGTAAAATGGCTGTTAGACAGCGCATCGTATTTAACATTAAAGCTCTATCTGTCAGTTGGAAACTGTCTGAATCAGCAGATCCTATATCGTACTTCAATTGGATTAATATCGTTCACATCAAATTAGCTCCCATTCAAATCTCGTACAATAATAAGCCGTTGCAGCAATTTTTTTGCGGTAATGGACTGCAGATCGGATTATTTCAAAGCATTAGTTTAGCCAAATGTTGATTAGAAATTGTTAATTGTTTTGTTGGTTTACGTAGCGATATATCAAACGGTTTTGAATTTTTAATTATTTAAATCAACAAATATTTTGCATTAATTTTTAAAATATTGTTTATAAGTATGTTTGTAATCGTGTTTGTGACTACTACTCGAATTAAAATTATAATTACAATATTATGTTTCATTAAATTAAACGCTATATATTACGTTTAACACTTAGTAGTAGTAATCTCATGAAAATCATATTTAAATCTTTTATCTGAATTTGCAAAAACTATGGATTTATAACTAAGATATACGGCATATGGATTTGAGGTTTATCTGTCCGTCAGTGCACACAATAGCTCGACCACAGAAACCAGAACTTACTTTAAATATAAATGACCAAAAATCGTCTAAAAATTGTCAGTTTCGATCATATTTCCGCATAATATAAGTATATAGCAAATAAAAGGATTATAAGATAATAATAATTAAATCATAATTCCGATAACTGAAAGAAGAAAATAGTAGATTAATGCGCATAACAATTATAATAATCTTTATATGAATAAAATGATGATTGGATACTGATTGGAAATACGAAAATGTAGACTCCATTGTAATACAAGAAACAGTATAAAAGTCAATTGATTTAAGAAGTTTACAGTCATATCTAAATTATTATCATCGGGTAAACGTTTCTCCAAACAATTTTAAGTTACCATAATAATTGCATTGTTGGCAATTCAGTGAAACAACGTTCGACTTGCACTCTGCTTTCGTTATTATTAATAATCGATTGATTTTCACATTTATCAATCTGTTTCTCATGAGAAATAACATTTACAACAAAACCTATAATAAACTTTTAATTGTATAAACAATTGCATTCTTGTTGGATATCAACGCGGCTCTTATTCAACACACATAATACACTAAACCGGTATAAATTATTATTAAGCGTATAAATCGAAATTGAAAACTGTTGTGGTATTGACTTATCATATTTGCTGAGATGGCATCGAAACCGAATCGAAAATCATTGGCCGAATCGGTATGGCTTAACGTCTTCGAAACTGAACTGTAAATAATTTTATTTAATTAATCGTTTTTTTACGATTCACTTATTTTCAATGTGTTAAAACTCATATTATTTGGTTATTTAAAATAATTTTTGAAATTTTAATTATATTTTAGTTGATTATAATTTACATTTGCATTCCATTGCCCGGTAATGTAACGAATAGTTTGCATTAAAGGTGTTCATGGTTCGACTTTAGAGGAACCAATCCAACCCATAACTTTCACTTTTCAATCCAAACCAAACCACCAAAATAAAATTTAAAGGAAATCCAAACCAAACCAAACTATATAAAACCAACAAAACCATAAAAAATGTTTATTTTCATTTCATTTAAAAATAAGTGTTATTACAAACTTTTATTTTTCAATGAGTGATTTCCCTTTAAATACTTGTTATATTTTATCAATTTGTCCAGTTTTAATTAAAAAATTCAATTTTTGATTAAAAAAATCTGGTCAGTCTATAAACTAGTACATAATAAAAGTACAATTCTGTAATAAAAGATATTGTTTTACATCATTTTTTCAATAAAAAACCAACAAAAAACCAATGGTTTCTTTTGGATTATCCATTGGTTTTTAGTTAAAACTCAAACCATTAAAAACCATTAATTTTTTCAAATTTTGAACCAAACCAATCCATTAAAAAAACCAATGAATTAATCCATGGTTATCCAAGACCATGAACACCTTTATTAATTATCAGTAAAGTATAATTAATATGGATTCAGTTTAAAAATTTTGTTAAGTTTCAAAATATTCATTCATTAAAACTTACAGTATTTTTTTTCGTTTATCCAAAATAACTTTTGAGATAAAATTTCAAAAAACATTTTATATTGAAAAACATCGATATATTTTCTTTTTTAAAATTTATAATAACTAGAGACCTACAGATTTATGTAAACTGTAATTCATAGATATAAAGTTTTGTAATCTTATGTTTTTTAACGTGATTTATATTAACTAGAGACTAAACAAGTTTCTTAGCATAAATAGTGCTAAAAAAAGCTTTATTACGTAATCAAATAAGAAACTAATAAAAGTTGGTAATATTACTTAAAACATCTAATGAAGCTTTTGCTTGCTAGAGACCTGCGCCACCTCACGTGCCATGCCCTAACTCGTGATCATGCTTTTGCTCAGGCTCGTGCAATTACAAGAGGCATTGCCACAGTCCATGGCACGCCCGAACTATATCTTCTATCTTCTAGATTCATATCAACAGTAATAATCTCTGATAATTAGCTCATTGATTATTTAAAAAGTTTGATTAGAATTAATCATACAATAAACCCAGCTATAATTTAAATGCCATTCACCCATATCTTTCGATTTATATAATTGATTTGCTAAAAGTTTTATTTAAATTAGAATTAGTTATTTCAATTTGCATTGCACTTGTGATTTGTGTGAAACGAGACTTAAATCTGCTAATAGATTCACACAAACACTTTAAAAATATAATATATTTTATCCAATGTTTATTTTTAAAAATCAATAACATACGTTCTCAACACAAAAACGCCAAAAGATTAATCATAATTTTTTCAAACGAAAATAAATTTATTGAAAGTAAAGCAATAATAATTTAACGTAATTTATTTAAGATTTTTAAAAGTTTATATAATCAATTTCTAAACAAATTTTGATGACAAATGCTTATATTTATTAGCACTAAATGGAAATAGTCTGCCCTACACAATCTACAAATTACCTTAATTTATGGTTTTTGATTGTGAGAGGAATTATCGAGTCCACAGTAGTGTTTCATCGATTATGCGAGTAAAAAGTGGGTCCATTAGTTGTGATCTGTATTTATTTATATTAAATTCCTTAATTTTTTTTGTCATGCTCTTTAGTACTCATTAGTGATTGAAAATTTAGTTCCATTACCGTGGAACGGTAGTGGAATTGAGATTTGTTCCGGTAATGGAACGGTAATGTAGTGAAAAAAACTGAGATTGCCGGTAATGGAACGGTAACGAGTTTTTTGCTAACTGTAATCGAACGGTAGCTGTTTTTTAAAAAATTTCTAGAAATATAAAATCAAAAAACTTTCAATAATTTAATCAGTTTTCAACAAAAAATTTTTGGAGCTTAAATTAAATTAAATTAAAAACAATAAATATTGTTCATATTCGTAAGATAAACGATTAAAAAGTTTTATAGTTATACTTAAACCATCTATGATTCAAATGAGTTCAGAAAAAATTTTTAACATTTTTAGTTGCGGAACTGTAATGAGTAGAACGGTAGTGGAATTGAAAAAACCAGCGGTAATGGAACGGTAATGCAGTATAAATATTCTTTTTTGCCGGTAGTGGAACGGTAATAGAAATCTAAGACACGGTAAATGGAATTAAAAATCAAATTATTTTCAGTCACTAATACAAATACATTGTATCAGTAATCTGTTCACAAGTTTAACATTTGCATCCTTTTGGGCGGACTGTTAATATAAATGATAAATACTTGTTTATAGCTTTACAAAAGTTCGAGAAAAGTTTAGCTAAAATTACTAAACATATAAGCCAAATAGTTAAGTGTTTTTTGAAAAATAATAATTATTATATTAATTTTTACGCACGAAAAAGTTAACTGGTAAAATTTTTGAGAATTGAAAAATTTGCCACCCTATCCAAAATTTTGAGATTTCAAGAGCAAAAAAATTAATATTTTAAAAACTTTTAATCTTATTGTAAATAAATTCTCTATCAAATCCTTGGAGTTGTTGGGACCCCATTAAATTTTGGTCAAAAATTTTTCAAATGTTATCGATTAAATTCGTTTTGTTTTTCATGGGATCGTGGTTTAGGATTTCGTTTAGAAAAAATTTTTGTGCCGAAAGCAAAATAATGTCTGCTAAATCCGGTGAGTTTGACCCCCCATATAATTTTGAAAGTTTGACCCCCTATAAAGTCGAAAGGACACTAACCCAGATCATCAGATTTTGGGAAACCTCAAAAAGCAAATACACTGCTCTGCTTTTTGATTTTGACTGTTTTCAGAGACTAATGAAAATTGGTAATACAAGTTGTATGAAATAAAACTAGAAAATGTTAGCTCTAGATTCAAATATTGTTATATGAAAATTTTGCAAAATGTTAGCAAACATAGACCACGCAATTTAATAATCTATTCGATTAATAAATTTAGTAGACATTTAAGGTATATTTGATGAAATTTTAAAATTCTATTGCTTTAAATTTTAAAATATTTGAAAATATTATATGATCAATGTTCATATAAAAAAGTAATGATTTGATAATAACGTATATATACAATTCTAAACTTAATTAATAAAACCCGTAATTTTACATAAAATAATTTTTTAGAGGTTATAGCGAATGAATTTTGTTATGAGTTATACTTTTTTAATTATTTTTTACATATTGAGAAATTGTCATCCAAATTTGATGAGTTTATAAGACCCCATAATTTTTACAACAAATTTCAAAAATTTTCAATTAAGTTTTCGAACCTCAATTCTAGATTTGGTATTAATAAAAAAATTATAACCAACATATAAATAAATATTTTAAGTTTTTATTCGATATTTATTCATTATTTTGTCATAAACAAGAATACTATATTCAATAAATTGTACATTAAGATTATATTCTATAAAAAAATTTTTAAAAAAGTAAAATAAAAACTTCTATAAATCAATATTTTATTTGTTGTTAGTAAATATATATTCAATATATTTGTTTTTAAGAAACTTTTATAATCAATAATTTCACAAAAGCATTCCGGGCTTTATTTATTAATAAACAAATAAAATAACCTTTTTAGTGAAGAAAAAACAAATATGTTAAAAATTAAAAATGTTTAAATTAAGAGTTAGAATTGTCAAAAATAAAAAATGTTTAAATAATAGTTAAAATAATACGAACTCCACGAATATTCCAATATCCAAGTATCGGTGCCATTATATTAATTATACTGTATATCACTTAATTATTATATAACTCTAAGACCAAATTACAACAAACAACTAAACTCAAACACACCCAACACTACAGTTAAATTCGTAAGTTTGCGTACAACTCGACACTGCTCTGCATAGCATGCGCAATACTGTACATTAGATCAGAGGTTCTCAAACCAAGTAAAAAATTTGGGCCATACAGCACATATTGTGGTACTAAGCTAGACATTATGACGACTTTAGCTTTGTTAATACATTAAGTATTACTCAGTGTTTAATTCTCAATGCACTAAATGGGCGAATGGCGACACTAATGGCGTCAGTTTGGGGAGCTTAAAGACACGATAAATGCCTTACAGTTTATCAGAATTAGCATTATAGAGTAGGGTCGACATTCAAAACAATCATGAATTGAGTAAATATTCTCAACATTTCCATTCATGTCACATTATCTATGGAAGAGTTCTATTGGAAGTTATACATTATTAAATGAATAATATCTATTATCAACTAATACTGTTCAGTATATTTTACTATAAATGTTCTCAGACTATTAAGAATGTATATTCACAATAGCTAGCTTATCCTAGAATTAAAATTAAAAGAACTCTTTTTAAAATTTTGGGTCGAGTAAACATTTTTGTCAAGAGATTAGGGTCGCTTTAAGGAAAAGTTTGAGAACCACTGAATAAGATACGAAATAATATGCACATCGTTACCAGTTAAAAGCATACGTGCTTTCCATGTTTGACAGCGTCTAAAAGTCTGGAATAACATCTAAAAGTTCAATCAATGATAATGTCTTTCAATCCTAACTTTTAGTAACAAAATCTGTATACTCTTATACACTGTAATATAATATAAAGAAGTAAATCATTAACAATAATATAATGAAGAAATAATTTATTACTTTATTTTGTTATTGTTAATGATTTGCGACTTTATTACTGGATTAATAACGATACCTTTGTATAAAATATGCATTTTTTGCTTTTTATTCACTCTCAATGTTATACAGTGGTACTCCTAGACTTTTAGACGCCGTCTAATATGTAAAGCATGTATGGTATGGAAAGATAGTTGTTGTTGAGTGATAATGACCGACTATTAAAGATTGCTTTCCAGTAAATTGCTCTTAATAACGATAATTACCGGAATATATCTTTCTGTTTAGTTTAAAAACACTTAGAAAACACATTTGTTTTTTTTTCATTATTTTGTGATTTAAATATGTATTTTTAAATGATTTAAATAAAACATGCCTTCAAATGATATTTTGTGGAAACTTTATCCAAGAATTTCCTGTGAAAATATTAGAAACGCGCTAAACTTTAAAATATATATATATTGTGCTTTAAAAATATTGTATTAAATATTAATTTGAATTAAACACAAAAAAATTTCAACTTATAATTTAATTTTTTACTATTACCTGTAACGAAATACTCATTGCTAAACCAAACCAAACCATCAGTTGTTTTAAAAATTAAAACCAATCCGAACCAATCCATGAACATTTACAACCAAAACCATTGACATCTTGACAACAGTAGTATAATTCGCCTAAAGCCAGCATTTTAATGGCCGCCGTTTGTTTACATTTTTATACAATAAAGCAATACATAAAATCTAGCCTATCCTAATCTAACATAACCTAACCGACCTGACCTGACCTGACCTGACCTGACCTGACCTGACCTGACCTGACCTGACCTAACCTAACCTAACCTAACCAAACCGACCTGAACTGACATGACCTAACCTAACAAAACCGACCTAACCAAACCGACCTGACCTAACCTAACCTAACCTAACCTAACCTAACCGACCCGGTCTAACCAAACTAAAGAAAACTAACCTAATCGAACCGAACCGAGAATAACCTAACCGACCCGACCTAACCTAACCTAACCTAACCTAACCTAACTCAAACTAACATAGCCTAACCAAACCTAATCTAATCTAATCTGATTTAATGTAATTTAACAAACCTTTGATCAACGCTAATTATTAATATTCGCTAATGCATCATTCGCATGCACTTCCAACAAAATAAATAGACAAAATATTTAATTAAAAATTTTTTATTGAAAATAAAAATCATCGAATTACTTAAATAATTATTAAATTTATTTTAGATAATAATTACAATTTACACATTTAATTCTATCGTAACCCAAATTTACAAATCTTTTAATTAAATCGTCTTGAATAGTATTTTTCTTTTCCATGTCATCAACAATTTGTTGTATTGAATTGATTAATTCAATGTTAATATCTGTTGATAATTTTATACCATATATTTGGCTATCAGCTTTAATGCATTTTATCTCCTTTAGACCACCTTGTTTTGTAACGATATCTTCAAATTCCCAATATGGAATTCTTTTTCCGAATTCAGTTGCATTACCGTCTACCCA
>JAQGAW010000633.1:0-26297 GCA_034698025.1 Phthiracarus crinitus
GTGATGGCAAATATACGTTTTAGTGTATAAATACATGACGTATTATACGTGAATTTATACGTATTTATACGTATAGAGAAATAATTTTGCCGTATTTTGCCATTACTAGTTATGAGGTATGGATAAAGTGGATATGGATATGGTTATGGGTCATCTGCTAAAGCTACTAAAGTGAAATACATTCAAGTGCTTATTTACCTTCATTCTAGTCATGTGTGGGTTAAATTAACTTTAAAGATAATTCCATAAGCTCTTATTTAATAATTAAATATTTATTATATTATTAAATGTTCGTAATTTTTTAAATTTAAGCCAATGATTATAATGTTGGCTTTTAATCAATCAAAACATTATTATCACTAAATATAAATCTGAAAAAATTTATCTGTTGTTATCTTTATAGGCACCTTTTCTGAGGACTCCATCCCTTGACACTCGAAGAGAAGGGAATAAATGGAAGGGTTTAGTGGGGGTGGTACCCCATTATGAGAGTTAAAGGTGAAATAATTTTAAATTTAGCGGGTAACAACTATATCATTGCACTCATCTTAAAAAGATATGTTGATTTGCGGGGTCCGTTGCTGGGGTAATTTGAACCCCCTTGGGTTCAAGGTAAAAAATTCTCATTTTTTGTAAGGAATTTAAGTTGGATTGGTGGAGAAGGGTCGGGTTGGGTTTGGTCTGGTGGCCCCGTGCTGGGCCGGGTTGTGTAGGTTTGGGTGAATGGGTTGGGATTATATAAAATGCATTTATAAGTTTTTAAAATATTTTAATTTTATATATGACATTTTATTTTTCCCGCCGAAGGCAGGCTTTAATTCTTTTATTTTATATTCATTTCAGAATTCTATTATTATCAAAGTTCCATTAATATTAAAATTATTATAAGCAATTTTAAAAGTTATCTATAAAATAATATTTTTTGAATATTCATTATCATATTACTATAATTAATATTCATGGATTTATATTACTAATGACTTTTGAATACGTTTTATTTTTAACTTTGAGTAGTTATAGAATTAATTATTATTGATTTCAAAACTTCAAACTAAAATTTAATAACATTTTATTGAATTAATAATCATTATTGGTTTATTGGCTTATTTGATAGTGATAGCAGTTTAGAGATTCAAATCTTCTGGAGCCTGAACCTGAGCCTCAGTCTTGGACTCCGGCAAATATTCTAATTTTAAATTGAGGTTCAGACATGAGACTAATATATTGGAGACTTTACCTGAGGTTAGTGGCTCGGGTTCCGCTTAAAGCCTGTTTATAGAGGCTCGAGAGGTACAATTTATTATGCTATAATTTTGTATAGAATGTAAATTATAGAAAATTTTTAAAATTCTTATTTCTTTGTTATTTATTATTTTTATTATTACAAAAGTTGCCAAAACAAATGTATTGTTCATCACAGAAGTTCTATTGTGTTATTTGATATACAATAGAATATTTTTTCTTCTAAAAAAATTTAAAGATGCTCCGACGCTCAGGTTCTAGCTCAAGGCTGGAGACGTGTCCAGACTCAGGCTCTTACTTTATTTGAGGCTTCAGATTCAGGTTTTCAAATAGAAGCTCAGGCATAGGCTAATGTACTGGCTGGAGCATCTGAAACCCGAGCCTCCCTAACACTATTTTCGAAATTAAATTAGGATAATATATATTCGTTAAATCAATAAAAAACGATAAATAATAAATGTTTCAAATTATTTTGTGAGACCCATAGAAATAATAAATTCTTAAACAATACACGTGTAAAACTGTTTTTATATTTGTAAGTAATAATTAATGATTTTTTATAAATTGAAAATATTCAATTAATTAATTAAACATTATCTTTAGTGAAAAAATTATTTTGCAATATAATATGTACCTTAATATAAATGAGTTTTCAATTCCCAAAAGTATTATTCAAATTAAAATGAATAGAATTAATGTTAACAAATGTTTGCCACAGAATTTAATTATGAAATCTGCTGGAAATCACTTTTATAGAATGGGTTTAGATATCAAATCTAGAGATAATGACAGAAGAGATCCATTTTGCAAACCAATAGTAGTTTTTATTATTAATTTAATAGGAATACTGAAATCTATAACTTGCCTGTTATTATATTATTCTGATAAAGCAATGTTTATTTTATTCGGAGATTTCAGTTATTTTTTGAACATTCGTTATCATTTTAATATGTGTGCGATTATAGTACTTTTATTATCAAACATACTACAAATAAATTATATGATTTGCGTAAACAAATCAAAGCCAACAAATTTGAAACTAATTGATATGATATGCGGTAGAGTTTCACCAAAAAGTATTGGTCTTAAAGATGGGAAAGCAGTTTATAAGTTTATGAAAACAGCAAAGAATTTATTTTTCACTTTTAAAATTACAAGATTTATTCTAACTATATTTTGGAGTTTCCTACCATTATATATCGTTAGTAATGAATGCACTTTAATACAATTGCCATTTCCAGTAATTGAAAGCCTATTATCCGGTTTGTTCGCGGATTATTTTGTTGGTGCAGTTGTTTTGCATTTAATTTATTTTTATTTGATTGAAAATGTCACTAGTCTATATGCGTGTAAATTTATAAGTTACAGTTAAATATCTATATTATTTTTATTAAACTATTAACGGTATAACATTTAATAACTAAAAAGAAATATAAAAACATTAAATTTTTAAACACGTTTTAATTAAGTTAGAAATAATTATTATTGAATTCAATTCAGTTACGATTGTCTTTAATTGTGGTCATATTAAAATGTATTCTATTCATATTAACTTTTAGATTATAATTTGTACAAAATTATTATTGAATTCTAATTTCTTTTTTGATCACTTTTCTAAAGTATTAGCTTAAATCATTAAAATTATGGTAGGTATTAATATAACAAGTTTGTTGAGCTCATTAGAATTAGAATTAGACTTTATATAAATAGTTATATCAATAAAAAATCGATGAACAGTTATTTAAATAATTAATTATTTTATGGAAATTAAGCCAATGATAATAATGATGGCTTTTAATCAATCGAAACATATTTATGAATTCGCATTAAATTTGACATATTCATCCATAATCGCGATAGTTTATTGGGACACTTATAAAAATGGTTATTAAGTTAAAAACCGTAATGTAACCCCTATTTATTATGCCCGAATCCACCGCTTTTGCACTGTTAGAACTTAAATTAAAAGGAAACTAAGATTCATAAAATTTACACATATCAGCAAATATATAATAAATATTGTTTCACTTGAATTTTTTCATTCGTACTCAAAATTCATATGTGAATGTAAATTTTTTAGTTAAAAATTCCATAATATTTTGTTAAACTTCTGAATAAATTTTTTAACTAAAAAGAGGTATTAAAATACATTAAGTTTTTAAACACATTTTAATTAAGTTAGAAATAAATATGATTTATAAAATTTGAATAATTAAATTAAAATTTTATTATAATAGATTAATCTATAATAGAAGTCAATAATTTAATTTTTGGAAACTAGGTTTAAAATTATTTTCATTAATAATGAGTGTAATAACTTCTTGAAGTAAAAGAAAATGTATAAAAATTAATTAATTTTACTTTTACTTTCAAAAATAAAAACAACACTAATCATAAATCAGACTTTTACCGTATTACCCCACATACAGCTGCATGCCGTTATAAGCAAGGTTTACCATTTTTAAAAAAAGCACTTATGATGGCTAACGGCATGCCGGTATAAAGTGAGGTACACTTTTTAATCAAATTAAAATTTAATGAAAAAGTACATTTAAAAAACATTAGATATCTAGCCATTAGTACACATCGTAAAATTATTCTAAATCACTTTCGTCATTGGATTCAATATCTTCATCATCATATGTTAAATCAGTGATATCACTCTCTTGAGATGGCTGATTTGCTTCAAGTAGTGCACTTAGTTTTGAATTTAAATAATGATTAACTCTGTTTGCACTGTAACCACAAACGATAAATGATTTAAAATTAAATCTTCTAATATTTTCGCCCATGTCGATGAAACCCACTCCGCTACCATTTGATAACTGGCTCTTCTTCTTTTACCGGTTCTTGTGTACTCATTATCATTTAAAACTTAAACATTAGATATCTAGTCACTAGAACACATCGTAATATTACCTTCAGAAAGCTAAAGTTTCCATTCATCGCGAATCTTACACTTGAATGGAAAATTAATAT
The DNA here is from genome assembly GCA_034698025.1 of Phthiracarus crinitus. Taxonomy (NCBI): domain Eukaryota; kingdom Metazoa; phylum Arthropoda; class Arachnida; order Sarcoptiformes; family Phthiracaridae; genus Phthiracarus; species Phthiracarus crinitus. The sequence continues at coordinate 4,222 of JAQGAW010000633.1, forward strand.
ACGTATCTAATGATTGCACAACCGATGTTAAACCTCCAGGAATGAAATATAGAGAATTATTTCTCCACCTTCTAAAACTAGACAATACACTCTTTTCTCTGTGTGAAGTTGCAGCATCAAGAATCAAAACAGATGGACCACTAAAAAAACAATTTGCTAACAAAATAGTAATTTAAATTATTTAGATAAAGTTTTTACACAGTATAAAATTATATTATGTTCTAAAAATTTAAAAAAGTAATCGAATTTCATCGTTTTAACTCGCTAGTCTCTGATCCCCTCTCCAAAATCGTTGAAAAACACTCATTTTTGTGTTTAAAACATCATAAATAAGCGTTTTTCAACGATTTTGAAGAGGGGGTCTAAGCCTAGGGGGTTAAAACGATGAAATTCGATCACTTATTTGAATTTTTAGAACTTATTTTGATTTATTTACGTCTTTTTTGCAAAACATCTTTCCTGTATTGTTCCATTAAGTCTTTATTCATTGTCCCACTCTTGCAAATGGTGATAATAATATCTTTTGGGAAGTCTCCATTTGGTACTTTCTTGAGGTTTTTAAAGATAATCATTAGTTTTTGCTTTTTACCATTAGCCATACAACATAAAACACATGTGAATCGCATTTTTTCATAACCTTAGAAATATAAATAAAATTTAGATGTAAAATTAGATATCTTAGTCACTAGATAACATCGGATTACCTGTAGTACGGCTTCGAACAGTTTTAACACCCTTAAAATCAAATGTTCGATTTGATGGCAAATCAAAGTAAATAGGAGTTTCGTCCATGTTTGCAAACTTGTCAGGCGATAAACCATTAGATATTTTATCGAAATAATTAAAATGGTTTACGATAAGTTCCGTAGCATTTTCAGGTATACTTTGGCCAATATTTGTAACGGCTCTGTTTGTTATGCCATGCCTATAACCACCCATTTGAAGCAATAAAATCTGTTTGTTCTAAAGAAAAAAACATCAGATGTCTTTGTTACTATACTGCATCGGAATTACCAGACTCTTTGTTGTAAATTATGCAAAATAATGATTTTGCTTTAATTTTCCACCGATTGTAGTCGACTTCTTTGTCCTTTTTCTTTTTCTAATTTGAACCATTCCACCAATTGATTTTCCATCTCAGGATATTTTGAATTTTGTTTAAGTTGTTCATCATTAACAACAACTCTTCGCGTTTTTCTTAACTGCAAACCTCTATCGTCTATAATATATAATTATAACAGATATCTTAGCCATTAGAACACATCCTACCTTTAATTTTTTTATATTCTTCTTCTTGTTTTTCCAAATCCTGTATTAGACTACGAGATAATTTAAATTGTCTTGCGGTAAGTGATTTGTTGCTATTATTTTCTCGTAATTTTTTCAAAACACTTAATTTGATATTAGTTGAATAATATTTACGTGTTGTGTGTGTTTGAGTTTCACTAACAGATATGCTACCACTAGAACACATCGGATCCATTTTTAATTTTATGACGAATTAATTAATATAAAATCTTTACGTTAAAATTTAAGAGTCTTTCAACATATGTTATTGTATTACATAAATAACGTTTTTGATAAATATTTTCAAAATTTTTTTTATTTAAACCTCACTTATACCGGCTGCCTTTATACCTCGAGGTATACCGGCACTATCGTTAACCTCACTTACCGGCATGCCGTTGTATGTGCGGTAATACGGTATAAATTATTAAAAAATTTTAAGTCAAAAATTTTAAAATTTAGTCAAAAATTTTAAAATTTTATAAAATTTTTTTATTAAATTAAAAAAAATTGTAAAATAAGTAAAAACTAAATTATGCATTAAAAATTGTAAAATTTTTCTAGATTTTATAATTTTTATGTTCCGAGTTTTTAATCCAAATTTTAGGTTTTAATTCCGATAATCCGTCAGATTTTCCTTAGTTTTTAGTCCGAAAAATATTGTTTCTCATAATTATATCCATTCTAATGATTATGAAAATTGTTTAGTTATTCTTGCATGTTTTATAAATAGAATGAAAATGAAAATGATTATATTAAAACTTAAAATATTAGAACTATCTATATATGTATTTAATTTCATAATAATGTTTTTTATATAGATATTCTCATCAAATGGTAACGGAAAGGGTTATAATGTAATGGGAAAATTGTTTCCCTGGTCTGAGGTTCTCGGCAAATATAGTGGAAATTTTTGAAATATTAATTAATAGGTGGTTTAGGAGGAATGAAAACCGATTCCTATCTATTTGTTGTGGGAAATATCAATGAATTTGTTATTACATACAATTTAGCATTCATTTTTGAACTGAAATTACTTGTATCAGCTTTGGTGCTGTGGGCCATGCGATTGTTATTATTTAATTTGATTATAACTTTAATAAAATAAATTATTATAAATATATTTCTGATTCTTACGAACGCACTGAATATATATATAAAATTAATAAAAGTCAATTTATTTTTAATAGAAATTATTTATTGTCCAAATTTATTTAATTGATGATTTTAATATTAAAATTAGTTTTATAATTCGTTAAAAAAATGATTGCTATTTCGATGTCTAATTAATAATTAAAATTTAATAAATTCAATTATCATTTTATGTGCTTATTTTCAAAACAAATTTATTTAAAGAAAAAAGCTTTCTTTCGGCGCAAATTGATTGACAAACGCGATGTTATTTCAAATATTACCTGAAAAATAAAATTAAAATCAGTATTATTGCATCGAAATAAATAACCCAAAAAATAAATCTGTGTAATCTATGACTCCTTTTCAATGCACATTAATATTAGTTTGTATAAAAAGTCAATTACCCTTCAAAAATCGGTGGACTAACCCATCCATGTCTGTTGTGAATTTTAATCACGTTTCTGTTCAATAGATATAAAGTTTTATAGAGTGAAAGTCATCAAATAAAAATTCCATAGTAATCATTCAATAAAAGCTTTATTTCTAATTATATTTATATCCATTAAAAACAAAAATGCTAATGTAATTCTGAAACTGTTATTCCAACAAACCTAAATGATGCTTCCGCTAACTTTTTGTTAAATTCTTTTGCTGTGCTCTTATTCCGTTTAATCCTTGCCTGTCCTTTCACAAAACTAGCGGATAATTGCACGATTACAGCTTCCATAGTGTAGGCGCTCGCCCACCCATGTCTTGTTAAAAGTTCCAGACCTATAGAAATCATTTATTGGAAACTCGTTTTAAATTAGAATATGATTTGATTCATTTCAATAGTATATATTTATATCTATTTACAATAGGAATGCTTTTAATATATTGACATTTTAGAAATACTTGAGCAGAATATTCAATTTAATTATATTTCAATTTTGAATATATTTATTTTCTTCGAACTTATTTAATGGATTTTTACAATTATAAATTTATCTTTGTATATAATACTTTCGTGTATCCGAAATTTATTTTCTCTATTCAACTGATAATTTAAATAGTTAATTTTTATACTTCTTTTAGTTTTATATATATAAATAAATTAGCCTTTGATTACATTAATGTAATCGCACAAACTTTGAAAATAAGTTTATTCTAAACATATAATAAAATACAATCAAGTTAGCAAATTCGTCAATTATTTTTTATTTCCAATTGTTCAAATAAGGTTGTATAATATGATATTGTTGCAAAATAAAAATTATATTTTGGTCTAGATAACAGTTCTTAAATCAAAACCTCAAAGTTTTCAAAAAATTAGTAATTACTTGTAAAGTTTTTTGAATTGACAGTGTCTATTTAACAATCAAATTGCTGAATTTTCAAAGTAATTGCTATAACTATTTAGCCATATTGTATATTATAGCTTATTTTATTCTTTTTTATTTCATAGTTAGGCAAAAATGAATTAATAATATTACCGGAATAAAAATTATTTATATATTTAATGAATTATTTATTATAAACGGTCCAAAAAAACAATATTTTTAAAAATATATTTTTAAATCCTTCATTAAAGATAAATGCTTTACAATGAATAACAATAGGAATAAACCTATTATTTTAAATTATTTTTCTAAAATATACTAATGTAACAATAAAAATCTAGTTAAATGATATATAAAATATTAAACTATTGTTTGTTATTAATTTATATTCAAGGTCTTGTCTAAAAATTCTAGATCAAACAGCTATTAATTCCGTAACACACAATAAACCTATTTTTTGTTTCATTACCATTTATACTTCAATTCATATTTTTTTCCACATTTGAAATATTCGTAATCAAGTAAATAATACTCATAAATATTTAATAGGTTACACATAAGTCCAATTAGTAGTCACGGCAGACATCATGTAAAGGAATAACACAAACATTGAATAAACGTTTTTTTCCATAGAATTATTTTCATATTTTCCACTGAATCTAATTAACTACCGGTAATTATGGCTGTAATTACACTAACATTTTTCCATTTAATTTATTTGCCACAACAAAACATAACATCAGAAAAAAAGACAAATGTGTATTCACATGTAACCTCGAATGTCATTGCAATAATAAAAACATTTTTTAATTAATTGATATAATTATACTTACATATGGCTCCGCCTTCCATCACGAATCCTAGGGAAACATTTTTGACAAATTATTGATAATAGAATCGAATGAAACAATAATGAGTATAATATTACTACCGAAATAATAACATAAAAAATTAACAACAAAATAATGTTTATAAAATAATAATTAAGTTAATGCGTCGAAAAATTAATTTAATGAAACCTTTTTCGATGTGCGGTGAAACAACGCGGACAAAGGGCGGAGCGAACGGATAATTTTCCGGAAATGTTGCGTTAAGCAGCACATAATCGATACCTAACTCCTTCATGTCGTGATAAAACTGTAAACAAAAAGAAATATATATATTTGATAATAAAATTAGATACAAACGTAAAAGAATACGAGAATGGATAAAGAATTCGCGAGTTTATTACGTGTACTATATTGTAACGCTTTTTGTTAATTATTTTATTGATTATACATAACCTTTCGAATGAATGCTAAAATATATATCGTGGGTGAAGAAAAAAACAGCAACAGAAAAACTAAATTCGAAAAGTAATCAGAATAATTAGTAGTGCGTTATATAATAGTAATCCCTTAGAAAATAAACGAAACCGAAACGCAAGAAATATCAAAGTATTAACTACAGCAGTAACTTAAATATATAGAGCAGACTAGTGAGACATTTAAATCTTATTGATTTGTTCGTACGTTTTTCTTTCCTTTTTTAATGCCGTTCTGTTACCCCAGTTGTTTTCTATTCAAGAATATTCTGAATAATATTCGAGCGTACACTCACACACACACACACACAAATACACACAGAATCGTAATACATTAAAGTAATGGCCTCGAGAGAGACGTCAAATAAAGTGCTCTGTTTATGATATATGCCAACACACACTCACACACACACACACACACACGAAACTCGAACACAAATTCATTTTATTTGTGCAAACATAAGCTTTAATTCTTTTTCGCCAATGATTATGAATAGTATTTGAATTATGCGGTATTACTATTACTACCATTATTATTATTATTATTATTTATAATGAAATTCAAGTCTCATATCACCAGTGAATTAGTTGAGCGCACGTTTGATTGCGCTCGCTATTCATTTCAATCTAGACCAGCAATTTCTGGATTCCCTTAATTTAATTTCTGAGCTAAAGCTCGAAGTATATCTACATTTTATTACGATTTTATTACAACCGTAATAACTACTACTATTACGTATAAGTGGGTGAGATTTTAACACTTTATTAAACATTCCGAAAGAAAAAAAGGATAGTTTAGTTTAATGAGTATATACTGTATATACACATTGGGCCTCGTGTTTGGCTTTGATTAGAGTACGATGTTATTCACAAGTGTTGATCGATCGTCTCATTAAAGTTTCCGTTTGCTTTATTTAGCTACTGATAAATATTGATACTTGTTTCTTGTTTAGTCATTATTTTCGTTTTGTTTTTGTTATTTAGTCGCTGTGTTATTAAGTTTAGTTTATTTCGGTGATTCTTATATTTCATTTGAGTTTTTTGTTGCTGAGATAATTAAATAGTAGCGAAAATTGTTTTTCAATACAAAAGTTTTATATAATAATAGTTTTTCTTTCGATAAAATAATGGTAAATAACTTGCGAAAAACATGTTTGTTAATAAATTTCGATCAGCAATGATCATATTGATCTTCCACTAGTGATGATAATAATTTTACGGAAAATCGTTAACAAAATTGTACATATTCTTTCGATTGATCAATATTTCCCTTATATTTATTGGCGAGAAAACAAAATTCAATTTTTCATTTTATAGCATAATAATAATAATATAATAGAAACAGTAAAAGTATTTTTTCCAAAATAATATAATGAAAACTAATCAATCTTTCGTTTAGCTTTCTGGCCGAAACTAATCAATAAACTTTTTTTCGATGTTTTTTGTGCGCAACAAAGAAAAAAACTAGATTAATAAAAAACAGACTAACAAACGATGTTATAAGATGACAATTTCAGAATCAAAAACCTTAGAGGGTGTGCTCTGAACTGCTGAACTATAGCTAACAAAAGGAACACTTTAGTCAATCTCGTCGCTTTTTTCTCAGTTAAATCCACATTCAAGAGTCTCTTAAATTGTTTTTATCGACAACAATATTATATATAAAATATATTTAAGAATATATTCTACCAGTTTAGTGAATTAATGCTGTAGTGTTGGAAAGCATGTATTTTCTAATACATAAAATTATTTGTTTTCTAAGGGATAAAAATCTGAATGAAAAATTATTTCCCTTTTTTATTATTAAGAAATAGAAAAATAATTTTTAATACATGACGTCTGTTTTGTTTTAGTAACAATGCAATGCAATATGCTATTCAGGAAAGAATTTTTTTTTACTAAACAGATAACATTATACAAGCAATATGACAGTAATAAAATGACTAAAACTTAACGAATAGAAAAATTTGGATCAAACAAAAAAACTAGGAAACTATTTTTAAAATAAAACCCCATAATGAGATTATCATTAATCATTTTTTATAGGTCAACAAAAAAAAAACTCGAAACAAAAACCATTTGGGTTGAATCGAGTAAAAATATTAGGCAAACACACGCACATATATTTCGTCGTTTGTAACCAGCTTTTTCCGTAACTTATTTTACATTACAATAGATAAAATAATTTGTTTGTTTTACGTTCAATTCACGTACAGCGGAATAAACAATAACAGGAAAAGTTAAAAACAAACAGAAATAGCATTATCATTAAAACTATTTTAACGTTAATAAATATAACAAATGACGGGAAAAAAATCCTCATAAAAATAATTTAAAAAAATCAATTTTAAAACCCAATTAATCATTTACCTGTGACTCGCAATCAAACTGATAAACTTTGATGTGCCATTCATGTAACGATTCGTTGACCAATTCAACAGTGAACGGAATCGTATTGAGCGCTTCGCCACCACAACCATTACAACAATTACTACTATTACTAACACAACCGATGTTCTGTTTGTGTAACTGAGAGATGCGGCAAAGTTCGCGATACTCTTTCATCAAACGACGCGATCTGATAGCGCACGGGTCAGCGTTCGACTCGTTTGACGGCTGAACCAAACACTTCGTTCCGCTCTTCTTCGGTACGATTTGGTGAGTTTTCGCCGAACTATGGCCACTACCACTAACTAAACACAACCGATTTGATTGAGAATTATGCGGCGACGACGAAGTGGTGGTCGATGACAGCAAAGCCGGTGCCGACGATGACGTCGAACATGTTTTTGAGCGTTTGTTCGCCGTTTCCTTCGATCTTCCGCTGCTCTTAAAGCTGAATAGTTTACGTAAAACTGCAGCCATTCTTATTCCGAATAATTGATGAAATAGTTGTTCTGTTTTGATGAAGTTGTTCTGATAGAAGAATTTTTATTCAGTTCCGCATTAAACAAGAATATCCATCGGCTTTCCTTCTTTTTGCTTTGTTAGCGAATTGTAGCGAAACAATTTTTTATTTGCTAACGAAACAAACGAATTCCAAAAATGTGACTAAAATGCGTGAAAACAATACTACGTTGGAGTGGAAAGTATCGAATGATGTTATATACGATAGCCGAAAGTTATTGTTCTAAAAATAATGGCCGATTCCACTCTAACGGTTCTGTCTCTATCACTATCCGTTCGCTGTATATGCCTATCTATCTATCTCTTTCTTTATTCAATCGTTCAATTGAGATGATAGTAGTGGAAAACGTACACACATGCACACACATACACACACACGCTCTATCACTCACTCGCACATAACTATATAACTCGAAATGATTTTCTGCGTCAATTTTTCCGTACACTATGTGCGTGTGTGTGTTATAAAACGTGAAATGTGAAAGAGAGTGGATTGGGAATCGAGTGAGAGAAATAGCGAGATATGAGAGTCAGTCACACTTCGCGATTTATATCTGTTGTTCGATCAGTTTTACGAACACAAGCAGATGCGCGGTCTGTGTGGCATATATGCTGATTTTTATCCATTATGGTATTCGTGCACTGTTTTAGTATTAATGGATTTTTTACAATCGAATATAAAAACGTGAAGATATAAAAGGAAAGATTTTCGAAGTTTTTAATTTCGAAACGACAAACATTTTGCCTGTTTATGTAACTTTTATGTCGAGGCAAACGAAAATCGGCGACAGATTAACAGTTATGTGATTTAAACGCATTTAACATCTGCTTCTTTTCGCATCTAATTTGTAAGACAAAGTCTTATGCATAAGCTTTTTATATATCGCACAAACACAATATATATATATAAATGATTTTTCGTTTTATGATAAGCGCATTGAATGGAATAACTTTGTTTAGACAAAAGCCGTAAGCTTTAATGTAAGCCATCATTTATTTAAGAAACTCTCGATCGCTTTATAAATGCTTTCACCGGATTTGGTTGTCGATTCTCTTCCTTTATTACTATAAGTGTTATCGAAACGTGTTTGCGTGTGGCATAACAATATTCTCAAAATTTATTGATGTCTTACTGGAATTTTTTGTTGGTTTATAAATGTGACATTTTTAAAGCCATTTTTCTAATTAATTGGAAACGTTTTTATAGTTTTATTAGAATAGATTAACGGATTAGAAATGTTTTTTTTATATACGAACATAAATATTGCAGAAACATTTTTAGCGAAAATATGTTTTATTTCCTCGAATAGTTAATAATAAAAGCTTGAAGTCTTATAAAAAAAGATAAAGAGATAACGCAAAATTGGAACTTCAATAAATAAAAAACAGAAACTCTAAGCTTTTATCATTAATGACTTTCTTATTTTTACGAAAACGTTTTACTATTTTTCTTTACTATTTTGACTTCATTAGCAATAGAAGTTTAATTGGGATAACATTTAACATTTAAAAATAAAACGCTTTTATCATACAGTAAGACTACCTTTTAGAATCAAATCTTTGAGCTTAAATAATGTCAGCAAAACGAATGAATGTGCTAAAAATATAACGTTTAATGATAAAAAAAAATCTCCTTATTTAAAATGGATTTTTTCTTTTCCGCTTCATTAATATTCGCGAGCAAAGCGTAAGATTGACGTCCGCGATATACCGGTGCGTACAATATTTAAGAGTACTTCAAGCATATTGCGATGCGTAGGAGTTGTATGGCAATATAAGGAATATATAGTATATTTTTCTTATTATTTATGTCATGAAGTAACGTATAAGTGAAAAAAAAGGAAATTTTTATATTCGCTATGAAATATTTATAACATACTGTATTGCGCTTCGAAAGCCTAAGAATATATATCTAGCGATAAATATTAGAATATTATTCTTTATTTTATACGCTTTAATGTTATTTTGTTCATATTTTGTTTTCGAATACATTGTGCCTCATTGTTAACGTACCCTAGATTTTAAAATTAGTTGGTAAAACTTAAAAAACAAAATATTGCGCTTCATATTACTTCGAAATATATATATAATTTTTATATGTGGTGAATATAAACAAAATTTCATGAAATTTATGTTAATTTGGGTTTCCGTTGAAAAGCATATTAAATAAATTAAATTTTTATGATTGCAGGCTCAAACGCACTATAATTTAAATAAACAATTAGTAATAATGATTGGCTTATCAGATCTATTTACTGGTAGTTATATTAAATTATTTTGAAAACAATTACTAGATTTCTCAAAACTTTCAGGTATATTAATATTAATTCCCTGTTGGCTTCATTATATTTACTAAAATTTTTTGAAAATATTCATTATAATTATGCAATTCTGGCGTATAAAGCAGTTTCTCAATAATCAGATAATTATTATATTAGCTTTAAATTTATTTATATAGACGATTGAGTTTAATTTTGTTCTGAATATAAGAATCCTTAAAAGTGTTATAATACTAATGAATTTGTATGTATTCATTATATGAATTGGTTTAATTGATTATGTTGCCTAAAATAGTAAATTAACTTTTTCTTTATTTAGAGCATAAATTTCAATTAAATTTAAATTCAAAATAAATTTGTGAATAAAATATGTGTTATAAAATACATGGATTTTGATATAAATGAAGAGAAAGAAATTAATGATAGAAAGGCACAAAAATATAAAGATAAGAAAGCCTGCGCTTAATAATTTTATTTCCAAAATATTTATTATCGAAAGAATTATTAATGATAATACTCACGACAAATGCATATGATTATTAATGTTTAATTTTTTATTAAGCGTAAAATCTTTATTATAAATTTTTATTGCTTAAAAACTTAAGCCATATATTAGTTTTTATAATAAAAGGGTTGAAAATGTAAAAACAAAATAAAGCCTCATATTAACAGTAATTAATATTTTATATTCTTATATGGTTTGTATAAATAAAAACTTATTAAATTTATGTTAATTATGGTTTCAGTTGAAAAGCATATTAAATTAATCAAATTTTATTATTGCTGCGCTAAAATGAATTTCCATTTAAATACAACAAATAATGATGGGCTTATCAAATTTATTTTCCGTTCGTTATATTAAATTATTTTGAAAACATTTACACGATTTTTCTAGTAGTTTAGCTTGCTATAATTTTTTTAAAATATTCATAATAATTATAAAATTCTGATAAAAATGATTATATAAAACTAATTGAGCTAATTCTTATTAAATATCAAAATTTAATTCTTGATATATATTAAATCTTCATACAATCAATAAGGTAGAGATGAACATTTTAACCGGTTAACTTTCAACTTGACCGTTTAACCGGTTAAAGTCAAGGTTAAAAGTCAAGAAATTGGGACGAGTTAGAGTAATGAGTTAAAGAGTTTCTTAACCCGGTTAAATTAAAGCATAACCCTAGTTAACAGGTTAACTTTATTTAATTTGTTTATATAATTTTTCATGAATTTTTTAAAAATATCAGGTAATTAAAAAATAATTTTAGTTTTAAAGTTAATAAAATATTTAAATATAATTATTTTTTACGTTTTAAATTTCTATTATAAAAATTTAATTATTATTTAAATTTTAAATTTGTAATATTTTACTCAATTTTTATATTTTAATGAATTTTAAAATATCGAGTTCAAAAAGTGAGTTAACTCGAGTCAAAATTTGTTTAACCGGTCAAAGTTAAAGTTAAGAATGTTATTAACCGGTTATGGTTAAAGTTAAAATAATGACACTAGTTAAGGTTAAGAGTTAAGACATATCTTTAACTTTTAACTAATTGTGCATCACTACAATAAGGCAGACATCACAATAGCTACACAGCGAACTAAAAATAATTTGAATTTTTGCATTTGATTTATGTTAAATGTTAATTAAAAGAAATTGAAAATAAAAATTAATAAATTTTATTAAATTTTTTAAAAAGTAATATCATATACAAACCAAATTAAATATTATTTTGAAAAATAAAATAAAAATAAAACCCCAAGATTCACCACAAACCAAATAATAAATAGTTATAAAAATTTGACTAATAAATATTTATGATTTTTTATACATTTACAGTTTTAAATTTATTTTAAAATTAATCTCATTGTATTTTGGTGATACAAAACTAAATTTTTGTGAACCTGAATCAAATTGGAATTTTAAATATTTATAACATTATTTATTTAATACATATAACTTTTTAATATAAAATTTTAAAAAGTAAATGATACGATTTTGTTTAAATTTTTTTTGATAATTTTTCATTTAATTTGTAATTTCCGTTTTATTCCAATTAATAATTTATCAATTACTTACAAATAGTTTCATTTTACTTCCAAATTTTAATTTTGATTTTCTTTACTTTTACTATTTCAAAAAATTTTATTTCAAAATACTTATATTTTTATAATTCGCTTTTCCATTGAAATTTCAAAAGTAAAAGTTGATAAATTTGAATTTTACTTTCACATTTTAAATTTCAATTGTATTTTCTTTTACTTTTTGTTTTAATTTATATTTTAATATTAATTTTTATACTATTTTTAGTACAAATATTAATTTCAATTGTATTTTACCACGCTAAAACGAAAATAAAAGTAAGTTTTTTTCGCTTTTACCTTTTTCTTAAAAAATTTTTGTTTCCCATTTTGGATGAATAAGTAAAAAAGGTGGAAAAATTATTCAATTTAACTTTTATTAGTGTTTTACATTTTGATTATTTTTTGAACATAATAAATCTAAAAGAATGTATGTTGTTTATAAAATTTTATCGAATTAGATAAATAAAAACCTATTGGAAAACAATTAAGCTATCAATATTCAATTCCAATAAATAAACTATAACAAATTCTATCTTCTTATATTATTTTTGGCTATTTATTAATTGATTTTATTCTTATAATTTTTAAAAAATTTTAAATAGGCATATAAATTAACGGAAATTTAACTAATTCACATATTAACTTGTAATTACTAATTACTATAAAGAAGTAAAAACTTCCATAATAATTATTAAGAATCGTAAAATCCCTTAATAAATATAATGAAAATTTCCCTTAATAAATATAGAGTATGACGCACGGACGGATCTACAATGCCAAATCCATATATCTTCTTTTAAGCAATGTCAGATTAAAATTTGTTTTCGTTCTATACACCGATTATTTATTAATACAAAATTTTAACAATATATTTGAAAGCATTATAATATTATTTACAATTTTAAAATAGTGATGTTTTGATTTATAAAGAAAATTATACTTTCAATCAAATTTCAATCAAAATAATATAAAATTAATTTTAAAAATGTAAAATACAATCAAAATAAGAATTGAATATCATCAAATTACAAAATTAAATATTTTAAAGAACATAAATTTTAAGTGTTTAATTTTTAAATTGGTAGTGTTATATAAGTTAAAGTTGAAAATTAAAAGAAAAAATATTTTTAAATTAAAATTTAGTTAATTAAAATTAATCTTACAATTTAACTTTAGATTTTCTATTTGAATGGTCATATTTAAATGTTTTACTTAATTTTTTTTAAAGAAAGCTAATCCACGCCAATAATACAACGAATTTAAACTATTAAATTCAACATAAGGTTTTCTATCTTTTTAATTTGTTTTAATATAATATTTATAAAGTTACATATTATATTATTTATTCATAATAATTATTAATAAAACAGTAAATTAATATTCAAAATTTAATTTTTTTAAACTGTTAATTTATTTTGATATTATGAATTTAATTCTAGTTGAAAGTTTTAGTTTAATGATTTGGCAATTGAGAGGCTATCTTTTATATTTAAAGTAAGATTATTTCTATTATGAATATGTATAATTCTAATTTGTAGTGTATGTGAACTTACATCAAATCACATCACTAATAGTTTACAGTATTACTTTGACTGTACTTCTAGTCTTACTATAAGTACAGTGACTCACAATCCTATTTAATACAATACAATACTATTCAATGTTAATTTATTATTAGTCATATGCTTACGTGTAATACAATGTTTGTATTACACGTATCACTTAATTACTTATTTACCCCTCATAATGTAAAGTCACGTTTGCAGTGTATATTTTAATGATTCCATGCTTAACTTAATATACAATAATAAAGTATTTGTATCTCTAATGCTCTCGTTTTCATGTTTACCTATTGCTTCCTATATTAAGCATTGATTTCACTTACGTGGACAGTGGTAAGCCTGCTTCATAGGTATCACGTGGTTCTTCGTATTCCTCTACATTGGTGGCACGCGTTAAAACGCAACACCACAGTCAATGAACCTACTCTGTTTGACTACTACTAGTCAGATACACTACATAAATTTTATATCACAAGTATTTATTCGGTCGACATTTCGAATTAGTCACAGATACACATTATGTCAGTGTCCGCTTCGAGATTATATCGTTGGGCAACACTTCTGCAGTAATACAATTTTTTAATTTCGTTCCGTCCAACGAAACAACTTTCCATCAGTGATAATTTGTCGCGCTATCCGCTTCCGGTTATTGACGACCCATGCATTTATAAAGATTTTTCGGATATTTCATCGTCTATTGCGTTCATTGAAGAGATTGATACATGCACGGTTACCTAAAAGCAAGTAAGGGATTCAACAAAGAAGGACAAAATTTAATTGAAGTCATCAAGCATATTCAGTCTGGATGGCCATTTGATAAATGTTCTAAAGTTAACTTACAGCCATACTATACCAATCGGCATACGTTAACTTTTAACGATGGTTGTGTCATGTTAGGGCTTAGTCTGGAGTTCCAGTGTCTCTACGTTCAAGGATTTTGAAGTCTCTTCATGAAAGCCATACTGGTATCGTACTTATGAAGTCAATTGCGAGCGGCTATTTTTGTTGGCCTAACATTGATGCTGCGGTGATGGAAGTGTCGTAAGCGTGATCGCATTGTGCGGAAGTCCAGTCGTCTCCATCTAAAGGCACGGTACATCCATGGTCGTATCCTAAACGTCAGTGGCAAAGTATTCATTTGGATTTATGTAGTCCCGACTTCGGTAAGATTTGGTTAGTCGTTGTCGACCCCTACTCGAACCATCATTGCCAAACACTGAACAAGTTATTCGTTCATTGTTTTCGATTTTCTCTTGCATTAGTCTACAAAAAGAGTTGTTCAGCGACAATGGACCACAATTTACTTCAACCTTTTGTGTCGAACGTAGTATTACTCTTTGTCGTATAGAACCGTATAATCCCGTTTCAAATGGTGAAACCGAACGATTCGTACGTGTATTCAATGATGGTATACGATCGTATAGTCCAGTTAGAGATTGGCAGTACGCTGTACTCAATTTCTTATTGTCTTACCGAACTTCACCTTACACGACAACTGGAAAGACTCCTTCAGACAATATTAAACCAGCTCGAATTTTCATCGTTGGCGATCCAGGTTGGACTCGTGACTACTGTTCGCAAAAGAAAAAGTGGATTCATTGTTCGATTTCTGAAGTTTTATGTCCACGGAATTACAGTTTCAACTTCGTTTGGCCTATTGAAACACCATGTCAACCAGAATCGCAAACGTATCCTCGAGTTGGAAGACATTAATGACCAACAACCCGAGGAACCTACTACTACGCCTACTCCTACAGAAACAACATAATATGCAATCAAAACTCCTGAAGAGTCAACTGAAAGAGAAGTTCATGACGATTCAACTGAGTACGCAACTGATGATATTACCGATTACGCATCTGATGATACTATTGATACTCCTCCTACTCCTCAACCGATTCAACCTCAGAGACAAAGCAATAGAAGAAGAGGACCTCCTTATCGAAATTGACCTTCATAGTGGAACGTCATATCTGCGGTGGAGGAATGTATTGTATGTGCACTTTCGTCACATCACTTAAGTTTACTACTTTTACTGTTTTACTTATGGCCGTACTTCTAATTTTACTAGAATTCCAGAGATTAACAATATAATTTAATTCTAAGCTATGTTAATGCTTTAATATTAATGTATTTTTAGTAATACACGTGCACTTACTTAATTACTCTCATAATGTAAAGTCACGTTTGCAGTGTTATTAGAATGATTTAATTAATATACATAATAAAGTGTTTTGCGTATCGCTAATGTTAACGTATTTTGTTCTTACTTATTGCTTAATATGTTAATCATTGTTTTCACTTACTTGAACAGTGGTAAAGCTTCTTCATAGGATTCAAGTTGTTATTCGTAATCCTCTTTAGTGGTTGCAGCATTAATGCTGAACACCACAGTCACTGAAACTACACAGTTTGAAAACTAATTGTCACATTAGTGTTATTTCCCTTTTTAAAAATTTAAATGTAAATATAAATTATAATTCTATTAATATAATAGTTAAATATGATTATTAAAATCATCTTTTAAATTATAAATAAAAATATTTATTAAAAATTTATTATTTTAATTTTTTGTTTTAATAGAAAATAAGAATAATAAATTATATTTTCGAAAAATATTCTCCAAACCCTTGAAACATCCGCTATAAAAAGTTTACAATTTTTATTATGTTTAACATTGTTTAAATTGTCTTAAACAAAAATATTTAAAATCTTAGCGTAGTTTAATCTTAGAATGAAATTTATTTAGTTTGTTTAGGTATATTAATAGTATTGATGTGTTGAATTTGATAAAAATTAAAATAAAAATAGAATTATAATTAGATATCTTTACATAATTATAACAAAAAAATATAAAAATTATTTTTGAACTGATTAAAACAATCAAAATCAAATCGAATAAAAAACTTTGAAATAAAATTAAAAATTAAAAATTAATTAAAATGGTAAATTTTTTTACAAAAACATTAACTTTGATATTTAGATTTCAATAAAACTTTTTGTAAGTTAACAAATACATATTATAAATTATGACTTGAAAATTTCCTTATCGGGCAACTATAAATATATTATACGGACTTCTGATTCATAAACGCAATAGCAAACTTAAATTTGCATAAGTCCTCTGATATAAAAGTGCCTAGTAGAAACGTTGCGCTGTATAAAATAAAATGTTATACTGTGAAGTTAAATTTATTAACCTTTTATCAAAATAACTTTATTTGTTACGTATTTCTTCGATATATCCATCTATTCAATTTAACCTAAATTATTTAAAATATTTATGACAAATTGAGAGAAATTATTTCATCATTTTAAAAAATTTGAAGCTACAATTTTTATTTTTAAATGATTTTTCATGCAAGTCCCGAAAAATGTTTAAGGTCATTTTCCACAACAATAAAATATGAATTCCGCACCCAATTTAGAGTAAAATCTGGCATTGGGCGCAATCTTTCTACCATTATTATTAATGTAAATGAAATTATTTTAAGAAAATTATTTCATTAAGTAGATTTGTTTATAATTTTTAATGGAAATAATAGACTATTTTAAACATTGAATAATGAATCGAATTAGAAATAAACAAATCATAAAAACTTATAATAATATAAATTATTTTAATAAAATACCGTATTAGTAATTTATTGACGTATTGAATATTAATTATAAAATTAGTTAAAAATTAATTACACTTATAATTTATTAAAGTTCAACTTTTAAATTTATATATTAGATCTATTTAAATTATACTTCAAATTAAATGAGGTAAATTAAATATTATATCTTACATTTTATCTATTATACTAGACTAAAGTTCTCTTAGTGAGAGCCTTACATAACGCCTTAAGGCAAATAATTTACAGATTTGTATGCGAGAAAACAAACAAAAAAAATTAAGATTAGGAAATCGTTAAACTAAAATAAATGTGATTATTGAGCGCAATTTTAAACAATGTGTGAAAATTATTTGTTTATATCTATATTTTATGGTTGATTTAATTTCAAAAATTAAAATTTTTTAAAGTGTTCGGTATATATACTAATAAAATAAAAATATAAAATATTGATATAATTTAAACAACTTAAAATCAATCTAGACAATAAAGAGGTAAATGATGAATAATACTGGAACCGCTTATGAGATTTGCTTAAGACTACATATTAAGACATCTGTTCTAATGGTACAAACAATGGTACCATTGGAACAGATATCAATATATAAATATCAAATGAAACATAATGATGAGCTGATTATAAAAAAACAAGTCTTAAGCTGATCGGATAAGCGCTTCAAGAGCTATGGCTCTTTAAAATTGGTTTACCACTCATCTGATTCCTAAAGATAATTGCATGTAAAAGTGTCTTTAGATGTCAGATTTCCTTATTTTAATATAGTTTAGAAGATATTAATAAAAAACCGTGTTTTTTGACTAAGGAGTTAAGTGTATAGTATATATATAGCAGATAACTTGTTTTTAAAATTTTAGTCATAATATAAAGTTTTTGATTTTATCAAATAGTATGGAACCGCTTAAAGAAAGAAATAGTATTTACTGTTCAATTGTCTGCTTTTTTAAATGTTATGATTTGTTTATTGAGACACATAACCCTGAAAATCGCATTACAGATTAACTAATTGTCCAAATAAGCGATATATTAGTGAAAACAATTTATGTCCAACTAAATTATATCATAAATTTGCTTTATTACGCGATATAATAGCAAATTAAATGAAACAAAAATTAATTATAGACATTGAGCGAATATAAATGTGTAGTTTTGATTTTTTTGGACAAATGTAAAAAAAACATTGGCTTTATGCAACCATCACAAGATCGCTGCAACAAATGTGTTTTATTTGAATTGCATAATAAAGTTAATGTGTGTGATTGTGAAATTTGTGCAAAATATTCTGAACATCAAACCGATATTAGGAAAGCTAGAGAGTATATGCATAGAGACTCGCAACTAAAATACAATGAAAATATAATAGTGACATGCGATGCCCAAAATATATTTTCAGTACCAGTTTTAGACACTGGCACTGATAGTTATTTTGGTGCAAAAATCAATGTTTATAATCAACCATTTACAGAAAATGGCAAAAATTCATCAGTACTGTCTTTGATTTCCAACGACATTCAAATCGGAAATACTTCACGTGAACACATCTCTTTAATGAAAATTTATTAAACATGATTTTTGCAGAAATGCAAACGAAATAACAATTTGGAGTGACAATTTTACAAAGAAAACAAAATTTTTATTTTGTATTCAAATTTACTCCAAATTATCAACGATTCGTCTATTAACATAAAACTTTTAACTCTAAAATATCTCAAGAAAGGCCACACTTATATGTCATGTGATTCCATATATGGCAATATAAGTGAGACATATAAAAGAGAAAATTTAGTTTTCTCTCCTCAGCATTGCTTAGATTTGATTAGCAGTTGTAGAAAGAATTTGTACACACAAGAAGTAAGTTACAGTGATATGTATTTATTTAAAGATTTATCAAAAGCCAAAAAACAATTTTAAATCAGCAATGTTAAAGTGTGGAATTTTAGAAAAGGTTCAGTTAATATTTTCATCAAAGAAGATTTTGATAAAAGTTTAAAAGATTACTCTCTTTTAAATGTTAAAAGTTTTAAATATTTTAAAAATAATTTAAATAAAAATTTATTAGAAAGTGTTTCCAAACAATCAAAACATGTTGGATTATCTGCGGGGAAAATATAGTATTTAATTTAAAAACAAGAAAGAGTATGAACATACATAATGATCTCACTTTGTATTATATTCTCAGTTAATCTAATAGTGTATTCCAAATATGTGTATTAAATATTTTTTGACATTTTAATTATAGTTTCTATTGTTTCCAACAATATTTTATTTTGTTTTTTAAGCACTTTGACTGTATATTGTTTTATAGGAAATAATTTATAAATTTAAATTATATTGTTGTAAACAGTACTTCAGTAAATTTTTTAAGATTTTTGATTCAGTTGTCTATTAGCTTTCGTTGAGTCAACATCACATAAATTGTTGTAAAATGTATACTCAAAAGTTTTAGATAAGCGAATATAATTACGCTGAGTTGATTGGTTTTTACTCGGAATAGTTTTAATAATGTTATTTTAAACAATATTTCACACATTTTTATATTATTTTTAACATAATTTAATAGATATTAAAGCCATATTTGAATATTTTAATGCCAATTTTAACTAACATTTAATACATTTGTAGCCTTTAAAGACTCATTTTTGTCCTATTTTGAGCCCATATTTACTTCATTATATCCATTTTTTAGCCATTTTAAAGCCATTTTTAAGAAATTTATAGTTCATTTTAAGCATATTATTAGGACATATTTCATAATTCCCTTAATAAATATAGAGAAAACAATTTTAAAATACGTGCTAATTACTATGGTCGAGCTAGTGTGTCTACAGGCACAGAGACACACAGAAATGTCAAATCCAATAGCTCCTTTAGTATTAAAGTGAGATAAAATTATAAAACTCAATCAAACAAATCAACAACCTATCTAACCAATTTCCACGGACCCCAAAACTCAGCAAACAACCCCACCACTCTCCACACAAACAAACCAATCAAAACAAGACCCTTCAAATTCCAACTACCCTACTAGTCCCCCTGCATACCTCATCAATTCCCAACGACCCTACACGGACTCAACTTCATAACCCCACCAAATCTGACCCCATCCCGACCCATTCGGACCCACCAGGACCCCACCGCGACCAACCTTGTCCCCACACCTTTTATCACGGACCGCTTCCCTTCTCATCCTCAACACTATTTGAATTTTATATTTGATAGTATTTGAAAATCTAAAAATGATTAATAAAAGTGATACATCAATAAACGAAAACTGCATTTGAAATTTGATATTTAATTTTCCAATATTAATTCTCTAATTTAAAATATTTTTCATTTATAAGATATTAATAGTATACAATTCAAATAAACAACCCGGACACCACCTATAAACCACAACATTGACCCCACCCTACCAAGTCAGATCACACCCCGACCTACCCTGACCTCGTCCAGACCCCAATTTAAATATTTTACAACCTTAACCCCATAGGTAGGCCCCAATTTACTTCAAACCCTCAATTTGATCCTTAATCATTGACCTGGATCCATTGATAAAGGTGTGGAGGGGTGTGGTCCCAAGCGGAGGAGCCTAATAAGGAAAGAACAAACTCAATTTGAATTTTATATATATGACAAGTGTAAAATTGTATTTAGTAAAAGTAATAACTGTTTTAAAACCAAAATAAAATATAGTTATGCAACAATATAATTAATAATTTAAATTCTTAAAATATTTAAAACAGAAAAAAAATTGAGTATACTGTTGAATTAAAACAGAATATAACACAAATTGAGCTAATTATGTATGTTCATACTCTTACTTGTTTAAATTATCTCCTTTCGATAAAAAAAATTTTTGAAATAATTTATTCGACAAATACATTCATAAATAACATTTTAAAAAATTTAAACAAAAAAAATTAGTTAATATTTCAGTATATTCATTTAATCGTGGCGAAAATCATGACCCAATTAAAATTACATTCCTCGTTTATATAGTATTTAATATCAATATTATAAAATAATTTACAGTTTTCATTTCAAAAAATTTACAAATGAATCAAAATTTTCAACACAAAAAAATTTGACTATATTATTGAATTAAAATAGAATTTAAAACAAAGAGAGCTTATGAATAATGAAAAATAAAATGTTTAAAGGATATTATTTTCAATATTAAATAAATTATAAAGTGATTTAAAGCTAATTTAAATATTAAATGTTTTACACCAATAAATAGGTAAACCAGTTAACATGCGGTTGATAAAATTGCAGATAAAGTTTAGATATTTTTTATCCTGTTAAAGTTAAAAGTTAACACATTTGTCCAGTTAAGGCTAAAGGCTAAATTAAATCTTTAACTTTTAACAGATGTTCAATTCTAGTTACCATGGAAGAATTTTAATTTGTTATCTAGAAATTATTATTGCATTTAAAAAATAGCCCAAATTTAAATAATTATCACCAAAATATTATAAGAACTTTATTTAAAAATAAAATAAAAAATATATAAAGATTTATTCATAGGTATTATTTACTGTAAAATAATAAATATTGTATTTCT
>JAQGAW010000634.1:0-26239 GCA_034698025.1 Phthiracarus crinitus
CCGAATTTAATAGTTTTTTAGCTCCCGAATCCCGCCCGAATTTGATGGTTTAATGTCCCGAAAAATTGAAGCCCTACTAATAATACACAAAAAAAACTCTATACTGTTAGCTTGCATTTTCTATAAGAAAAAATTGTATTTCTGTATTGATTTATATGTATAACATTTAATTTGTGGCCGATTTATACAATTTCTGAAAAATGATTATATATTGTTTTCACACTTTAAACACTTTTTGTTGCGATTTTAATGGTTATGTTTCGGAACTGTCGTTATGATATTATTATTACACCAATAATAAATTTTTACACAACGCTAGTCATTTATTTTTGCGAAGCTTAGCTGCAGTTTATTAGAGTAATTTAATAATACTATGGAAGCAATTTTTTTAACTTAACCCTCATATTCCATGACCTAAATATTTTTTATTGTTGTATTTTTCTCTTCTATTTTTAAAGTCACATTATTATTATTATTTTCATTGAATCAAAATTATATCCGCTAGTAATCTCGGTTTTTTCTCAAGAAAGTTGTTTTTATTTATATATAGCGTATCTATATATAGACTAACGGTATCGGTATGTAACCATAAAAAATTCAATTTATCAAAATATGTGTCTTCCAGTATATGAAGATCGCTTTGAGGTCGAGCGCAGTGTTCGCCTGAATTACATTAATTCTAAGGAAAGCCAAAAAAGTACTAAAACCATGTTTCTATGAAAAAGCTTGATCCCAGAGAGTTACTTCTAAAACTATTTTTTTCCTCGTAATAAGTGAGAGTAATGTGCGAGCAAAATAGAGAAAAGACGAGGTGAAAAAATAGAGAAACGCATAAATCACGAGCAAAATCAACTAAACTGACTACAGCTTGACATTAATGACTCGCACTGAAAATTTATTGGTGTCAGTTAAACAGATTTTAGTTATGAGAATAATTTTTGAAACTTGATATCAATTTTTGATTTTTACTTACTGTATAATTTTGAGTTTAATTTTTGGGTCAAAAATGAAATTTCGAAGTTTAAATATTTTATATTAACAGATAAAGTTATATACTAATATTAATCAACTTTATATGAGTTGCTATCATCGCATAAAAAATAAAATACACTGTTGGACATATTAAAACAATGTGTCAGTCAATAAAATTATTGGAGTGTACGAAAAGCATACGGTACTCATAGCAGATAGAAAAGGCGTTAATTGAATGCTGGACAATGATTTAAGAGTCGTAATATCACTTTAGATAAATTAGATATAAAGCATAATATAGTTAATGTAGCATTATTATCATAGTAATACCAGTTTAGCCTTCGTGTTTACTAGTGATTTCCTATATCGTAAAAAGGCAGACACCCTGTGCTTCGTGATTCGTAAGATTCCAACTAAAGCTCATTCGATCCTATTCTTATAGACAAATATCAAGAGAAGATTAAGATTGAATATTTTAGTTGTCGGTCGGAATAAATATCGTTGTTCTAAAAATGGTAATATTGCGGGTCAACAATCTTTGATTATTCATACAACGTTACGATGTTATAATGCATTATCTATTAAACAATATAGCAAGACGTTTATCATCAACATTTAGCTAACAATAGGGTTTTACATTTATAGTATAATGGTATTATCTTTCGATATATAAGTTCTCGATTCTTATATTAATTAAAAGCATCACAATAACAAAAGAATTATTTAGTGTATTTTTTTGAATAAACGATTTTTTAATTAATTGTGTAATGCTTTTCATAAGGGTTTAACTGAGAGTCTGACGATCTGAAGGAAAGTCGACGGTATTTACGAATATTTAAAAATTTAATGGTAAAATCTCATCTGAATTGATAGACATTTTTCCATTGCATTTGGTATTGACCATACAAACCCATACACTATAGCGCTCAATAATAAGATAAAAAGTGTAAAACAAAACATGTATAAATACATCATAAAAAATTTAGTGGCTAACTGTCAATTGGCGATACATATTTAAGCTAAAGATGTTCTCCATTCACATTAATCATTAGATGATCTTCAGGTATTCTTACAGATTTATCAAATAATAGTCTCGAGTTAACAAAAATCAAAATATCAACGATTGAATTTTGAAATAGTTTGTATTCTTCAAAATTTCCGAATATAAAGTAAAAACACAATTTTTATATTAATATTTTTCAATCAATCCCAAAATTTCTAAAGAATATACAGTATCATTGGATAAAATGATTTTTGCTTTATTTATGAATGGCACGTAAAATATAAAATGAATAGATAAAACTTCAATGGTTTTCCTGTGCAATCGGAGAAAATAAAAAAGTTTTGTTTACGAAAAATCACGTTTTATTCAAGTAATCCAAATATAAATAATACTCGGAATAAAATATAATAAATATTAAATATCATACGCAGTGTATTGATTGCAGAAAACTTCGATACATATAGACATAAGTATAAAACACAATTATTTGAGCGAAAATGTGTTTAAAAATGACTATTTTTAACTATTAGAATCAAACAATCGTAAAATTGTGAAGCAATTAATTGAAAGCGGCGCATATGCGATCAGTTTATTAGAAAATATAATATTTAATCCCATAATAAAACACATAAAAATTATATTTTATGTTTTATATATTTGTTGTAAGCGTTTTGTAAAGTAGAAAAATTGGGGTATCATTTGTTATGCAATAATATACATAAACATCATTGTTAACTATGTTATAAAAGATCCCATGTATGTAAGTATTCTATTCAATTCGGATGATCTAACTTTTTTTAGATCAGACAACTTTTAAAGGTCAGTAATCAAAGACGTGTATCGATTACTATGCAATAAAGTTTTTCATCAGAAGCAAAAAAATCCTATTTCTATAACAGAACAAGTTTCAACAAAAGCGCTATTTTTTGGTGGATATAATAAGAAAAGAATTCTATCTTTTTTCATAAAAGCGAGTAAGTCTCAAGAGTGTACGTTCTTAGAGTTACTTCTTTTACGCAATATTCTTATAAACTAGCATTAAATTAGCTTAATGTAGTTCCAGTTTTGTATTGGTTTTTAAGAACTTAAAGGCTAAGCTCAGTTAATCTGTATTTTTATTGTGTTTTTATAGTGTTTTTCTGTTCTCTTTTAAAATCTATTTTTGTTAATTTGCGATCACATTCAAATTTTATTTATGCGATATAAGTTTTAAATAATATCCTAAAGAAAAACAACAAAAATTGTGATTTTTCTCTGACTTTCTTATAAAGGTTTGACCATCTCATCATATGGGTGTGACCATGCGTGTCTGTCTTATATTAATAAAGGGAAATTTAATTTTGATAAATATTTATAATGCTCAAAAACTACCTTAGAATATTGGTTCAACTAACGTTAGTATGCACTAAACTATTAGAAACTAAGTATCGTTCTTGTTAAGTATCGTTCTTGTATTTATTATTTTTACTAATAATAAAATTTGATTCTGGTTTAAAATTATTATTAGGATTGATAATTAATTGTGTCAGTAATTTTTTGCCAAGCGTTTAGTTTCAAAGCTTAAGCTCACGTTCGCTTTCACTTTCAATAATAATTCGTGCTTAATGTCCATCGAGAGCTTTGACAATTTAAAAATTTGTGTTGGAATATTGTATACTTCCCAACACCTATTTGAGGTACACAGATAGAGACGGTTTTATAAAATTATTTCAGAATTTTCATTCAGTGAAAGCCCACTCATAAAATAATATGAATAAAAATTCATTATTTTTTCATACGCTAATCAGTTCATTAATATTTGCATTTAGTTTGTTTATCAAAAGCTAGACAAAGAAAAACTTTTTCGTATTCACATTGGTATGAGATTTACCGTTGCGAATGAAGTTAAACTAATAAAAGAGGTTATGAAAATATACTGTAGTTTAATTAAATAACTAAATAGCTATTATTTGCACGGTTGCGAAGTTGTCGTTTTGAATGTCAGCAAATAATTGTGTATTAAATTAGTCATAAAAAATTCAATGCAGTTATTTTTAGAAAATCTGATTGAATTGAGGAACAAAAACATAGAAAATGAATCAATAAATTGGATTAGAAGTCAAATTTCTCGTGAGAATAAAAGTCGCTTTTAAAATTAAATAAACTTCTGGAAATAGTTTTTTTCTTATTTTATTCTTAAGCGTAAAGAATTGAAATTTAAATAAAAAAAACCGTTTGACGTCATATAACAAAAACTGATTGATTAGTAGGTCTCAGGTCTCACTACCGTTATTTTGGCTTACAATGGATTTTATAGTGACTATTAACTCTATATTTAAATGCGTAATGCGGTAACCAATTTAGTTACTTAGATATATAGGTAAATAAAAATTAATCATTTAAATCCCGGTGACAGCCAAGGAAAGTGCTATCGATCCGAACACAGCGCTGATTATTGTTATTGTTACGCGTTATTTACGACGCCATTCACTAAATTGCTTAAGTTTATGCTGAAGAAAATTTATTTTTAAAATAATTGAATATATATAAAAGTTTTCTGAATAGTCTATAACGCAAAATCTATAACTATATTTAGATTTTTTCTCGATTTACCCGTCTGTTATTTCAAGTTCACTTTAGATCAAAAATTACTATGCTTTTGCTAAATAAACTTTTAGATTACCGTACGTAACAAAAAATTGTAAATTTGTGCGTTCCATCGCCTTTAATCAGCTTTCGTTTTCCAAACACTATCATTGTTTGAGTTTCACTCTTACTAGACATAAGTAACGCTAACAGATCTTTGACTCGATAAGGCTAAGTGTCATTCTTACGAATTAGATTAGAACTTAACAGCAACAGCACACAGAAAAATGGTTTTAATCCTGTTTCTAGTTTAGTGCATTCACTGACGTTACGAGACAGTACTGTATTGTCAAAATAAGTAACTCACGCTTTTTTTGTGCTATGGAAACATTATCACATATTTTCTCTGTTTCGATATCCAATCATTTGTTGTTTTTTGTTTTGATTTTTTTTCACTTTAAAAATATCCGAAAATATTTGTTTAAAGAATTACACGAAACAAAATGTGTTGAAATACTTATTATTATTTTTTTCCGTTATAAGACCTGTCGAAAGTATTTTAAATTTTTTGTTTGGAAAAATGTCATCTCATGTATGGCTGTTATCGCAATCTGTAGCGCTAATATACTGAACACTTTTTTTTGTTATCAAATTTGTTTCTATATTAAATTCCGCTTGAAATACAAAACTATGGTTTTTATTTTCCGAAGTTATTCCGATCAAAGCTTAAAAAATAATCTTAGCAAACATAACTTTTTAAGAGAGGACTTTACAAGTCAAAGAATATCAAAAAATAACAAAAGCGAAAATAAAATATCTACTTATAAGGTATCATTTTGTGATATATATACACACACATACGCAGCCTTCAAACTATGCGACGAAATTACAATTGCATTTTTTCGATAAACTCATGCCAGCATCTCTCATCTCACGAGCAAACAAAAGAAACGAAAAAAGAAGAGAGAAAATAAACAATTCTCTCATTTCGCTTCTTCTGGATTAAATAGTATTTATTTTAACTTCTTTTACTTTCGATCTTTTATCTGATGGTAAATGTTTATTTTAAATGTCGTGATTGAAATTTTTTATTTTCTAAAAAGTCACTTTTGGTAATATTATATATTTTTGAATGTCTAGCTAATCTTACAGAAACTAGTTTAAACAGAAACAGAAATTAATATTTTTATCAAATAGTTAAAAATGAAAAAAGATAAGACCTTTTATGAAACTCTTTTGAGAATGTCTCTTAAAAATTACATTCAGACATTTTTAGGACAAGATTTTGAAAATTAGCTTATATTATACATAAATAAATGATTTTAATCCCACAAAATTATTTTAAAAAATAAATAAGTTGGTAGAGTTTTTTGTGGACATTTCTTTAGAATTATATTTGAAATCTTTTTAATCGGAATTCGAATAAATTTAATCAGCATTACTATTATGTGAAACAACAACGAAAAAAGTTATAAATAGTTCTTTAAAAGTTTAAAAGTATAAAACATTTGTCATAAACATTATATTGAAATTGAAGTCTACGTCAATACATATACAAGTAATTTACTTGTCGAACTTTGATAGGATTTAAATGAAACTTTTATTCCGATTTAAAGTATTCAAATAACTAAAAGCATAAGTATAAGTAATGCAATCGAAATTGGAATCAGAGATGTAAGTGTTTTTGGAAATGGAATTTAAATTTGAAAAAACAAGAAGAAAATATTTAAATCTTATTGAGGCATTATTAACAGCTACGGTGGAAAAGTGAGGATAATAAATCACTCCCACATTGCAATACCAAATATCCTAACGGATATCATTTTAATCCTAACTTAAAGATATGGTTGAAACAAAATATAAACTTAAGCACACAAAAAAAATTTATGCAAACAAACTTGCAATGTCTAATTAACTATATATAATATACTGTAATTAAAAGTTATGGTGAACTGATTTTCTGGAACTTAAATAAAACAATTTATTTATATATGAGCTTAACATTAATACTTAGATAAAAAAAATTCAATGATTGCTTTTTGCTTCTTTAATCTAAACAGGAATTTGGCATAACATATACACATATATCTTTATTATAGTTGAAAAAATATTTACAAAACGAACGAATGTAAGATATTGTTATCGTGGGGTTATTAAGTTTGCGCGTAAATGCATTTTTAATGCGGTTCTGTAACAAGTGTATGCTCACAAGTACTTGAGGACATACACACCAAAACAACGATGCTTTGGCGCATAAGCGCTATCAACTTTTGTGCGCCATTTGAATGATATGCTAAAAATAGAAACCTTTTTCGACAAATTTCGATCATTATATTGCCATAATGTTAGCCCAAAAATGTACACGAAAATACTTTTTTTTCATTTGCAATTCGGTTAAGGGATAGGAGAATATTTTTTATTAAACATTATACTAACATTTTCGTTATTCGGTTAAACCCAATGTATTCCTTATTGGGTCTATTAATGATTAAATTATATGGTTTAAAATATTTCTACAAATTAAATATTCTGGTTTATCAGTTTATAGATATTAAGTTTTGAGTAATACATAGTTGGTTCCGACTACGTTTGGAATGAATCTTTAATTTGACCGACTGTTTTCAAAAATCGTACCCGTAATTGTAAAATTCCATTTTTTTTATAAAATTCTCGCAAAAAATGCCTTTAGACTAATGAAATATACAGTAATATATACAATAAGTAAGATTATTGAATCAAGCAAATACTCAAAATTATTAATTGATTAATTTGCTTTCAGTAAATTAATACTAGTTTATTTACTATTACTTTATTTCATGTCGGATTGACTTTTCTTCTATCAAAGAAAACATTTACCGGTATATCAAAAAATAAAATTAAATGCGAAGCGAAACCAGCACAGTATACGCTATTTTTATAAATGTTAAAGTTTGTTAAAACAATATTGTGACAGTCAAATATCTAATTACAGGAAGAAGCAGTTACTTTGATAACTTGGCTGAAAGTTCTACCGAAAGATAGCAATAAGAAAAAGCGTAAGCGCGCAGAGATTTGGGAAGAGATGCGAAACTTTTTTTAATGACAATGATTGACTTACTCGAAGGCAATCACCAAATGTGTTATATAACGGCAAATGTGTAACAAATAAGTGGCACAAACGCAACATTTGGCTGTTTGAGCAAAAACAAAATTTATTTTGACTAATGTTTACCTCTAAACGTAATTACATACGTTATAAACGTTATAAGAATGCTGTTATCGATTAACGCTATGTACAGCTTCTTCAGCAGTTTTTCTGACAGTGCGAGATGAGTTCAAAGAATATTTCTTAACGACGCTTTCCTGTATATCGTTTATATTAAATTTGTGTTATTTGAAAAAATGTCTGTAATTCCCGATAGAATTTAACAGCTTATAAATGATTCAAACAATGATTCGGTTCAAACCGTTTTACGAAACATTTTAATGTTCATTATTGAATAGATTAGAATGTAAAAGGCGTTGGTTTAGTTTATCATAGATTCAAATGGTTATTTGCATTATAATTATACATTAAGCTACCGATTAAGTGGCAGAACTATTCAGGAATCATTATCTCTTATTTGTACTGATTTTGATTTAAATATAACTAAGCTTCAAATTATAATTAATTATAATTAATTAACTCGAATACGATTAATTTTGTTTATCAATTGATATTCAGTTAATGTGAATATATTTCACAATATTACGTGCAATTCAATGATGTATGTTTTTATGTGGATTTGTTACTTCTTAAACTATATTTTTTAATAACTTGGCTACAAATTATTCGGTATTTATCAACAAAAAAAATAACCGAATATTACTTTTAGAAATATTTTTATAAAATCACGCGAATGTAATACAAACAAATTATGAATTTTATGCATAAATAAATTCAAGTCAAAAAAATATTTATTTATTCAGTTTTTCGCCCAACCTATTAGTGATTATTTTTATGTCTGGAACGTTATTTCAAAAAAAGAATACGAAAAACGCTTTAAAGAACACTTTCTTTCACTACACACTGAATATACACAATGAATAACTAAGAAATAAAATGTGAGGTTTTTCTTATGAAAATAATTGGTTTGATTGTATAAGCCATGTATAAGCCAAGCATGAGATTTTTTTATATATACAGTATAAATCATTGACTCAGTAAAGCAATTTTCAAAGTTGAAAATAAAGTTTGGTATTTTAGAAACTTAACGTTAGATTTATGTGGATTCGTTGTTACGATGAATAACAAAAAATTTAAAATTATTATTTAATTCAAGTTTATTATTTTTAACTATGCATGCGAGCATTAACTTCAAAAAGTTACTGCCCTTAAGCTTTAATGAAAATTATTCGGATAGTGAGGCATAATAGCGCTAATGTTTATGTTTAAGATTAATGTACTGCGTATGTCTGCTTTTCTATACAAGTAAATAGAAAAACATATCAATAACCGCAACATAAATCCCTTAAATCTATTCAAACCCTCAGACCGGGAATTAGTGTGGATCTGATTTGTAAATTTAATGCTAACGTTTCGCATGAAAATACCAAAACGAACGATTAAAAAATTAATATCATTAATAACGATTTAAAATTTTAATATACTGCTGCGATGTATGAGAATTAATCATAAAACATTGTAATTAAATATGTATTTTATCGGTAAAGCCAATTATAATTTTATAATCATAAAAATTAGCTGAATATGTTTAATTGAAATAACAATTTTTAATCTATAAAAACCTTTTTATTATTCTAGAGAATTTTAATTATTATGGTCGATATGATGCAAAAATTGGTGGATTAAATCGGGATAAAGATAAAAATAATTAATTATTCAAATTGGAAACAATTTTTAATGTGATATCATAAAAATTAATAACGCATGTAAAATTTAATGTCCATCATTCTGACACTAAATTAATTATTTTAATTAAAACTAATAAAAAACGATTTTATATAATTAAAAAAATACGATTGATCTAATTTTTTTTACCGGAAAAAATGTCAATTTTAAGAAAGACAGTGAGAAATTATATTATATAAACAAATAAATTGACAACGCTTTTATCTAAAATTAGGTCACACGTGGACTACTCTGTATGTATGCGTGTTTTACCTGCAAATTAGTAGAATAAATACTGTCATTCCGAAAATATTTTCTGGCGTTTTAAACTTTTCTACAAGAAATGTGAAAATCTTTGCATGAAATGAATTCAATTCACAACGTTATTTGTGAACTTAATTGCAATCCTTTGATGAAGTTTATGATTCAAAATATCGATTTTTAAGCACTTTTTATCAAATTTAATCTGATCGACGTAAAAATGAATTTTTTTCCATATGAATACTCATTAAAAAATAAAGAAATATATTTTAAGAAAAAAAATGAAAAACTATAGTAAACAAAATTTAGTTTCGTTACATTTTCGGACAAACAACTCTATTTCAGTTTTAAAACAAAATTCTCGTTTACATATTAAAATTGTATCCATAAATCGATATTAAATAGCAACGTTAGAATACAACAAATTTTAGGGTTTTTAAAAATATAATTAACATATAAAGGAAATTAAAAATTATATCAAATACAAGAGATCTAGAAAATAACAAATTGTTATAATAGAATATAAGAAAAAGCTTACTATAGGGTGGAAAACAAATCTTACCTATAACTTAGAAGTACAGTTAAAGAATTATTTACTTTCTCTCATTTAGCTGAAAATTAGGAATAAATTAACTGCTAAACTCATAGCAACAGAAAAAAGAGATTTAATTATATTAAAACAATGCATTCATTATTCATAAGAAACAACGTTTTTGGAATTGACTGCGTTTTAGTCGCAATTTGTTAAATACATTACGTATATTTACTTCATTTAAAATTTAAAAAAAAGTTTTAAAAATTAATTATATTTCAGTGTCTGCCGCATGTATTGAATGATTGGACAACTTTTATCAGATTAATAATTCAAACTTTTTAATTAAACAAATTAACGGTTCACTATTTAATTCAAATGATATCCGAAATTTTATTGTTATGCAATGTTATTATCTGTAAACTAAGTTCTAAACTCACGAGGGATACAATAGCTTTCTTTTGATGAGAAAAAATAATTGGCACAAGTTATTTGCTTCAGTATTATTATGTTAGAGATTGAATGTCGTAACAAACAAGTGGATGTATACAACTAAACCAATTTAATACAGTATTATATCATTAGATACGTTTCTTGTGTTCAAATGTGTTTCAGATTATCTCGTGTTATTACACTGTATCTTCTTATTTATAATTAATTAAAGCATTGCGCAGTAAAACTATAACAGTTCGGTAAATAATTGATTGAGTCTAAAATTAAATTAGTCTTTTTCCAAAGCAAAAAATAATAGTTAAATATTTATAAATTCCGTATAAAAATAAATATTAATTCGTTAATTATTATTTTTATTCGTTAATTAATTCGATTTCTGTGAGAAAATATTTCGTGTGGCGATTCCCCACATTAAAAGCTTTTAATTAATACAACCGTTTCGATTGACTGGTTGTCAATCATTATTTAAGTGTCAATATTATGTATGATGTATTTGCGTGCAGTAATTTATTATAACCACATCGCTTTCACAACGTTTCAAAATATATTGTCTAAATCATTAAACCATTTTTGTATTTAAAAAAAAACATTTTTGCAGAGAAATAATGTCTTAAAACTTAATTTGATTTAATTTTTTCATATAATAAACTGTTTAAAACTAACATTGATTGTGTTGTCAACAAAATAATTAGTAAACAATATATAAAATTCAAAGACTAGAAGAATTATTATAAACGCAGTTAATTGTATTTACTATATTTCCAAACAGTATTGATCGACATTTGTTTAAAAAAAATTTAATAGTTTTGTAAACTCGTGTCTAAAATATAATAAATTTCAAGTATCGAACTAACAATAATATGGTCATATATTTTGCAATTGTCATATTAAATTCATAACGAAAATCAAATAATGTTAATTTAAAAAATAAGATGATTTTAACACTTTTGTTGTCATATAAAATTTTTTATAATATATTATACTTTATAATGTAATTTTATAGTAAATAGCAATATAATAATATTTTTAAAATGGAGCCACACTTTGAACTTTATAAAACATTCATTTACAACATATACATTTCTTATACAATTCCGTATATTATTTTTATTAGCAATATATTACTGTATATCACTTTATTAGTTCCTATAACATATGACATAATATCTTTACTTTTTTGGGCGCAAACTTAATTGTATTACTTGTTGCAAGTTATTTGAAAGTATAATTAATTTCTCGACTTTAGTCAAAACAATCTATAATAAGTTTTCGTAAATATGTTTCAATCTATAGTAAGTTGGACTTAAACGTTCAAATTGATTGATTTTCTTTTTTAAAGTTTTAAATTAGAAATTGATTTTCTTTTGTATCACTTTCTATAGTGATAGCTGACCAAAAAATCTTATACAATCTAATAGATAATTAATTTATAACTCTCTCCATACTCTCATTCACTCACTCATTCTATCGCATAGAATTTTCGTTTTGTTCCATACATCATATAAATTAATAAATGAATTCCAATGTACAGTAATTGTGTGTTCACTATAAAACTTAATTGAATGTTTTCTGGTATTGAATTGTGCAACATTTACGAAGAAGAAAAAATATGTTTGAATTTGTTTTAACGAACACTAAATATTAATATATTTAAATTTATGATATGAATTATGGGTTATGCAAAGTTAGTACTCATCTTATAACAATCATCGCATTTTCGTATTCAAATGTAATGAAGTCGAGTTGCATATCATTTATATTTTGGTATTTTGTGCTTTTTTATTAATCTGCATAAACTTTGTTAATAAACAAATTAAGTGTTCGAATGAATGTTATAAATAAACGAGGAATAGTTGCGTCAAGAATACTTGAATACTAATAACTTCAATAAATACTAGTAGAAACACCCTGTAAATAAACATTACATCACATCTTTCTCTCTCATCGTCTATTTATAATCTAAACACTTAAAAAGTGATGATGAATGCAGTTATGTTTTTAGTTTGAAACCCATTTTGAAGAATGTCAGTTAATCTGATCCACTGTATTATTTTATTTTAATAAGTTATCTTAAACAAAAATTGTTAAATCGAATTAACTTATAATAATTAATGCAATGGAGTTTTGAACATTTTTACGATCAGACATTTTTTGACATCTAAGATATAAATTTGCTTTGATTTAGGACACTATATTAACTATTTGCCTCAATTTCTAAAAATTAACATTTTAAACGTTGACAGTTAAATGTTTTGATAAAAATTAAGGTATATATTACAGGAATATTATTACCGTGTAATAAAGTTTTGAAGACAAATCTAATACATACGTTAACCGTTAAACTTTTATCCAGTAAACATTATTATATTTAAATAATAATTACACAAAGGTGGGTCGCTTGGTCGGGATTGACCCCCTATAGAAATCTGGAAATTTTACCCCTTTTATGAAAAATCGAGACTTTATTCTACGGCCAAAATTTTTTCTAAATCCGTTGAATTTTCCAACTCCTTAAAAATTGAGATTTCTGGATCCCTTAAAGCTTCTGCTATCGTGTAAATATGATTTAAATTATAATATACGTATAACGTCAAAATCACAAAATTGTTTTAATGTGTTTAATCTGTCAGTATTTAATTTTTGTGAATTCATTCATACTTAATTTTTGTCCGACAGATATTTTCTTTAACTTTTTAATTAAAGTTTTGTAACTACTAGTTTCGACATAACAACTCTATGTCTTTCGCATCTCAAACACAAGTTTCATATCTCACAGCAGAAGTGGTCAGACTTGAGAACGACATAGAGTTGTCACAAAACTTCAATTAAAAAGTTAACGAAAATATTTGGCAGTCAAAAATTCAAGTATGAATGAATTCACAAAAATTAAACTATAGTGTTCAGCGGTCCCTTAATCCAAGCCTTATGTATTATCTATTTATCTAATGCTATGATAATATTTATTTAATGATCACTTGAATTCACTTTGTAAATAGCAATAGAATTCGATTAAAAGTAAGAACGAAAAATACTATTAAAATATTTCATTTTCTTAACATTTTCGAATTGCAATAAATATACGATTTTGGATATTAATATAGTTGAGACAAACGCAAAATAAAATACAATATATCTAACGAATATAATATGTTAAAACAGACAGCTAAAGATAAAGAAGTTTGTTTTATTTGTGAATGGCATATGGAAAATGTTAAACAAATATATCTTTCCTGTGCGGTTAAACTCATTCTGGAAAAAATAACAACGATTTTGTTTGCAATAAAATCACGTTTTATTCAATTAAACAAAATATAAAGAAACGTTTCAAAAATTTATCGTTTAAATTCGTCGATTTTTTCACGGGGGTGTGGTTTAGGCTTTAATTTCTTCCAAATAGCGTATCACGTATATATGTATATATAAATATATCAATAATTCTTATCAATTTTTTACTTGATTTAAATTAAATTTAATTGTTTATTGTTAAATTAAAATGTGTTTAATTAAGCTAATTATTTAATAAATTATAGTAATTAGTTATGAATAATCTTTTAATTAATTTTATTTTCATGTGTATAAATTATAATTATTTTAAATCATAAATTTATTTAACAATTTGACACTTTAAAACCTCAATTTTTGTAAATATTAATAAAACCGAAAACCACATATTTTTCAATATCCAAACCGTATGCAACTTTAAATTTATTTTGTCAAACATTCAAATATCGTTGTATACACTGAACTCCTTGTCAAATAATGTAATAATTTAAGAAAATATATTTGAGTTTCAATTATATATATCTACGCATAACCAGCATAAGTGCGCAAATATTTCGGAATTTAATATAAAAAATTTCTGGATTTCAAAATATAGATAATCTAATAAAAAAGTAATTTCTCTATCAAATATAACACACATACATAGAAATGTTTCTGTATAACAAAAAAAATTATTTATTTAGTCTCATCGTATAACATGTTTGCGATGCGTTAGTATATCAGTACCTAATCTTTAAGACGTACTGAATAACTTTTATTCAGCAGCAAAAAGAATATGTTAAGCTCAACAGTGAGTGACAGTTAGTGAATACAGAAAAAAATGTTTAAGGGCAACGACAATAATTATTTTATACTTTTTCGCGCAAACTTATTGTATTGCACACTAAACACACTGAGAAAAATAGTAACAAAATTGATCATACTATTAGGCGATATACCGAACGTGATTTAAAGTCAAATATAGGGAAGAATTTTTGCAGGTAATGACTGCCAAAGTTATTTAAAATACTGTTTTGCAAGTTTGCATCGCTCACCGATCAATAAGAAGATTTAGCTATACATATACACAGGCTTTGAGTTTTTCTTCTTTTCATTCTTGATATTTGAAGGATCGTAATAATACAAAATTTTTATTCTTCTTTTACTGCATTTTCTAAGATCTACGATCTGTTAAAGTATTGATCATCGCAAATATAGTGTTAAGATATTGGGAGTACAGATAACAGATACTAATACTACTTTTTCGCTAACAATTAGAGTGGTAATCCTCTCAAGAATTACTATTCTTATCAATATTGCAATGTTATTACATGTAAACGGACATTTGATGGACAGAAAAGACTTTAATAGAAAGAATGTTAGACCCAATATAATATGACAGTTGTTCCCAAAATCTTTTACTAAAGTTGGTCAGATCTTTTACTTTTTCAGATAAGTCGATCTTAAGGATTTTATTTCGTCTATTCGTCACTGTGTAGAAAGTTTTATATTAATAAAGGGAATTGTTATTTTGCCAACATTGCCAACAATGGGTTTAAAAATTAATACATTTATTAAACATGTTTTCAATAATTATCCAAATTATTAACTCGACAGATCTTAACATACTTATATTAACTTCAACATCTAAGTTCTCATAAAACAATAATTTATTTTTTATTTTTAATAATAAACTTTTTCTCTTATAATTATAAATTGTGTCTGACACTTAAATAATATCTTCAAACACCAAAAATATTATTTACAAAAATTTTATCAAAGTTTGATTAAAAATCTAAATAATTAGAAGTGTTCCAAACATTTTCAAGTTGCTTTCAAAAGAACAATCATAAACACCACTGATTTTATATATTGCAACATACAGTATGGTTTGTTTGTACAGATGAGTGCGTCAGTATTAGCGCGATGTGGATAAAGCATGAGTTGATTAGTTAATATTATTGCAGAATACATTAATATCGAAGACGTATCAATATTAGAGCATGAAAGAGTTAACCATACCTTTTGCGTATTCAAACTAATATAAATAATACTCTCTAAAAGTACACGCATAAAACGATATGATTTAATTAATGCGCTTTTAGATTAGTATTAGATTTATTCTTAATCGGATTGTAGAAAGTTTTATGCTTGTTATAGAGAAACTATATATAGAGAAATTGTTATAGTTATTTATTTCAATCGCATTTCATTAAATTCCGATATAAGAAAAAAAACAAACAAAAAAAGTAAATTTGATAAAACTAAGCGATTAAACTATTTAATTAGTTTTTTGCTCTAATCTTATATTCCATATTTCAATTCCTATTTAAAAGACTAATTATCTTGTAATTAAAATTCGTTTATTAATTATTAAATTAGCGAAGATTGACTAACAAAGGGATTATCGAAATGGTTAATTTAGGTATTAAGAGCTTTCTTGTATAAGGAATTATTATGAGTAGAAATTAGAAACTTATTAATACTAAACGTTTGAACTTATTTAGAGTAATATACTCGAGGCATTGAAAATCGATTGAAAAAAGGGTGCGAAATCGTTTATTTTTCGTTTACAAAACATGCTTAATATAGTGTGAAAAATAGTTTGAAATTTTTTTTATTTAATTACAAAATATGATATTATGCACGTTATTTTAAGATTTCCAAAAATTTGGTTTTTTAACTATAAATTAGATTTTTAACATTAACTAAAACAAAAATTAGGCAAAGCTTTTCAGTTATTATAACATTACTGAGAAATTGAATTCAAATATAGATGTTTCTTACTTAAATAATAAATATTTAGTTTTATATCATGAAAATTTATGAATATTGAAAAATCGTTAGTTATTTTTGAAATCGTTTGATTCGTTTGATTAGTTTATTTCGTTTACTTAAACTTCATTTATTTGGGACTATTAGGAGCTTATAAATTGATTTTAATTGAAATTATTATGTTTTACTGTAATACATTCTTTAATTACCGTTTTTCAATGCCTTAAGTAATACATAATGAAAAGTAAAAATAACTTTTCGAAAAACTTTAGTATAAGTCTTATTACATCAATCAGTTTTTCATTCGAAAATTTTAATGAAAATATCTTGTTTTTTCATTTTATATACACAAACATAACCATTATATAAAATTAAAAAACAAGAAAATTTCATTAAATTTTATATAAACTGTAGACTACTTACTATAAGCTTATTACTAAAATTTGTTTTTTCATACTAAACCCAATTTTAAGGTAACATTTCTAATTACATATGCTTTACGGCTCCAATGAAATATTTCGTTAGTAATTGGTTGAAAATTTTCCAAAACACAAACTTTAAAGCTTAAATTAATCTGTTATGGCATTAAAGTCGTTTGTCGGCACATTTAAGTTTATAAACGCAGTATTTATTTATTACTTTAATAAGTAAACGCTTGTTTTATCGTTTATTATCGATTCTTTGTTTTCTTTACTCAAAAATGTAAATTTTAAATTTAAACTTAAATGAAGGTTTCGATGCATATTATATGACTAGAGCCTCAAAATGATGGCATTTGCCACTTTTATATTTCATTAGATACAAGCATATAATTTTATATAAGCTCGAATCCCATTAAATGGAGTCGTTTGAGCTCCATTTATTTATGCTATTTTTGCTATTTATAATTATAAATGCAATAAATGCTATTTTGCTATTTTAAATGCAGTTTTTCCACGAATTTAAAAATTTTCGTTTAAATCCGAAGAGTTTTGAGTACACTACCGAAAATTCTAAAGTAAACTCCATACGAAAAATAGTTTTTTTTACAAAATTTTAAAAAATTTCCAAGTTCTTTAAAGATACTAAAGTAGTATTCGGCAGATTATTTTTTAAAAATTGTGAATTTTTTTTAACTAATACATATTATTTATTAAAAAGTAAGTGCTGTTTTTAATGCAATTTGAGAAAAATTTTGAAGCAATTTATAGCGCTAATTCGATATACAATAAATGCTATTACTTTCAGGCTCTATTTATGACATACTTTTAGAACATTAGACAAAAAAGTGACACTTACACGGTATAAGTTAAAACTATAGTTAATATTTTAAAATTGCTAAACACGTAACAAGTAATGTGCATATACCGTACATTAAATTATGACCAGCACTGTACTTATACTACTACTGCTATTATCTATATAGTAAGATATCTATAGACTAACATAAAATGCAGTTACAAACTCGTAAGTTAATACAGATAATGTGTTGGCAAAGTTAATACATTTACGGTTAAAATATTCAAGAAAATAGTAAATATTATGGAAGGCAAGTATTTAATATGCATTTTCTCTTAATTGTTAATTAAGTAACTTTTCTTATAGTAAAGTGTGGCAAACGGCTAATAATAGTGTAAGCGTAACCTAGAAAATCTAGACAATTTTAATAATATGATCTTAATAAATATTAAGATTCTGGTTTGTACACATGATATTACATAGAAATTGCGTTCACTGTAGATGTTTCTACGAAAATATTTTGCTCAAATATGATAAACTATGCCATTATATACGGATTATTTGCATGATTGCGCAAAAATAATAAAAATATTAATATAGTCGCTGATATCAAATAATGCATTCGTATAATATAACTCGAACTTATTTACGAAAATATTCGAAATTTTCTAAACTAAATTTAATTAATTGAAGTACAAAAATAAATTATGATGCGTATTATGTTAGAAAAAGAATTTTTGGTTTAATTCTCAAAATTTTTCAAAATCCACGAAAATTTTGCAAAATAACGCTCATTTATAAAATCATGTATATTCTATATTAAAAATTCTTATATTAAATCAGAATATGTATTGAAACTTATTTTACAGAAAAATGATTGAAAAAACTTTAAATTATAAGGCATCATCATTTTTTTCTCCAAAGTTATCACAACATTTTATTATTAGTTTTAACCATAAATCCAGTGTTTGATTGTTTTGAAATTAGTTTTGTTTATAAGTTATAACAACATAATATAAAATAAATTAATGCAAAATGAAAAATAAATAAACAAATGTAATTAAAATTGAGTTCTTCTAAGAAAATTACTCTTTAAGTTAAACAATAAGAAAAATTAAAATGCATTTATTTTCTTTAAGTTATATTAAGCACTTGTTTACAATTCAGATAAAAATCCTTTAAATTAAAAAATTTGGTTATTATATTTGTTGATGAGTCATGAAATACTGGAAACATTTGTGATTCGGTTGACACACAGTTAGTTTTGATCAATCATCGAAACTTTACATTCAAACTTATTTCAGAGCAGTTTCTGCATAATTTAAATATTCATTCAAAATGACAGTTTAGGCTACACTATCTGACACATCAACGAAAATAATTGCTTTTACATAAAACAGAAAATATAAGTATAAATATAGATTTTACAAAACTTTGTATAAGCCGCTGTTTCATTTAAAATTGAATAGTTTTGTGATAAGACATGCCGAAAAAATTATTGTTTAAAAAACATGTTTTTGTGCCTTAATTTTTTGGAAAGATTTCCACACTTCAATAATTTAAAATAAAAACAGCCTTAAAAAACTGAAAAGGTTTACGTAAAAACTAAAAAATGAGATTCTATTTATAGTGCAAGAAAGAGTCTAATAAATCGAAAATCCCTGTAATATCGAGAGTGAGATATTTTAACGCGAAAAATAAGCATCATTTTAGTTGCAAATAGAAACTTTAAATCGGAAAACTGTGCGATATGAATATATACGCAATTCCAGTATTTTTTATCGCAAACATTAAATAAATATTTGAATTGTATTAGTTATAAATAAATATATCAATTTTTTTGGCCAAAAAATTGGAAAAATGTATACAATATTTCGTTAGAATAAATTTGTAATACTTTTTTTGGAAGTTTAAAATTTACATTTTTACGCAAAGGAAAATTTTTTCAGGTTTGTATACAAAATAATTCGTATAAAAATTGCAAAAAAATTCATACGTATATGTTTAGAAAAATGTTAATTCTTCAGCAAATTTATCGCTGTGTTACCTTTAAAATGTCGTGAAATGTCTGTCAAAATGATTTCGAGTTTTTTTGCATTTCGCTTTTTTCAAATAAATCAATCGATAAATATTCAAGCAATAATTGTGGTTAGAAAAGTTTTTTCTATGCAAATACTATTATAGTATGCTATACAAAATACTATTCTATAATTCTATTATACGGTAAAATAAATTTCTAATTCATTATGGACTAAAAACTTAAATTAGATACGAAGGAGTTGAACATTAAGCAAAACTTTGTTTGCGTAAAATTGAATCGTGCTTAAGACGTTAAAGTTTAGAGAAAAAATAAAAATTTATAAAGAATATAAATTGAACTAAAATTAAAGTCAAAAAATAAAAAGAATGCAATTATTCCGCACAAACACATAATTTTTTAAGCGAATTTTCTAGAATATATTTTCAAGGTATATATTAATTAATAAAAAAACTCGCATACGTCATAAGAATAAGAAGTCTGTGAATGCAGATAACAAGTTTCTCTGTTTACTAACTCAACCACATTATTGCCTAATCCTGAGATAAAATTTTCAGTTACTTTTGACTAATTGTATTTCCAGTTCACTAATTGAAATGTTATTTTGTTAAGCAACACAGAAAAACTACGATTGCATTTAAACAGTCTCAATACAGAAATATCGATTTCGCTAAAATGGTTAATAAATAGTAAATAATAGATACGTTTCACTTACATTTTGTGGTGCGTTATCTTTAAAACAATGTTCATAGTCGAGTATAATTTTCTGCGTGAGAACAAACTTAAGTTGCGAACAGTACCGGCAAAGTATTCATTAGAGATCACGTTTTAACAGAATAGTTTTGTCTAATGCTTTTTCGTTTTTAAGGGAATAGCGTTGTCACGCAAAACGCAATTCGATGGCCTCTAAAGCGCATGTCACCATCAATAAGTCAAATCTTCGTGTCGGATCACTTTCTTGACATGTATTGAGTAGATTTTAAGTGTATTCGATCTTAAATGTACATTAAAGGTAAAGTTAATTTGATATAGAGTTTCGATCAAAAATTAATTAATTAAATTTGACCCAAATTTTAAATAAATCAAACCAATTAAGTTTATTTGTATTTTGATTTCGGTCTCAAACTCCAATTATAAAATCATTTTTAATTTTGTATTTTAAAAACATTGTTAACGTTTGATTCGAAATATTTAAAAACGAAAACAGTATCCGTTCAAACTTCGAATCGAAAAAAATGTATATCAAAAAAATAAATGAGAATTTAAGTTAAAATTTATTACTCAATATTAGTGCACTCATATTTTTTCAACACTTTACGAGAATTGACGCAAAACTTGCGAAAATGCATAAAAGTAACACTTTTTTGCTAAAAAGTGTGCGAAAAAAATTATATTAGAAAGTTATGAAATATCAGGAATAGAATATTAGTGAAGACAATTTTTTCTGCTAAAAAATCTCTGTACAAAAATGATAAATGACAGATAAGAAGCTTCAGTATATTTATATATATAAAATCAATTTTATTCTCACCGTTGATAGAGAGAATGTGTGAGTGTGTGAGCGTGTGAGCGTGTGAGTGAGTGAGTGAGTGAGTGAGAGAGAGAGAGAGAGAGAGAGAGAGAGAGAGGCAAACACACGATAGTGTAAATTTTAATACTAGTGCCAGAAATCGATGATTTCTTTTTTGAAAATACAGGATCGATTGTTGCAAAAATTTCA
This sequence comes from Phthiracarus crinitus, assembly GCA_034698025.1. Lineage (NCBI taxonomy): Eukaryota > Metazoa > Arthropoda > Arachnida > Sarcoptiformes > Phthiracaridae > Phthiracarus > Phthiracarus crinitus. The sequence continues at coordinate 21,669 of JAQGAW010000634.1, forward strand.
TTTCTGTCAATTTGCTGCGAAAAAACAGTCTTTTAATAAAAATAAAAAGAATATGTTAATTAGTGTAACATTCATTTCGTATATGTTTTTCTTCGTTGTTATTAAAATATAATTTAATGATAACTTATTGACAAAAATATATTTCGAAATAAAAAACATGTTTATAATGTTTCGTTTGATGGCAGTAAACATTGCGATGAGAGATAATCGATGAATAAAGGGTTAATTATAACTTTTAAATTAGTGTTTGCGAAATTTGCGAACTTTTAAATTAAGCATAATTAAGTTTATAATGGACTGCAAACTTATAGATAAATGTTCTGAAAGTTTTAAAGGACCGAAAAATAAATATACAGTTTAAAGTTATCCGATATCAAACACAATATGCATTTTTTGTTTTTAAGATAAAACGTCTCGTCTCATGTTAAAGCTTTCTTTTATTAACAAAGAGATTTAACTAAAGAAATTATTACGTCAATATATTTATTATATTAATGGAAACCAAAATCTGCTTAAATGTTTATTTTAAACAAAGATGATAGTAAAGTATTAGTGTTATGGCGATTTGTAAAATCATAATTACAGAAAATTAGAAATGAAACAATAATAAAGGTACAAATAATAGCAATCAATATATTGTATTTCATTTTCATGCATAATTAAATGTTTCTTGTTTTCTAAAAATTACAAAAATTTTCTATTCTGTTAATTAGATTTCTCTATCGTTCCCATAATTTGATATTTTAAATTTTATTCCATTTACGTATAGTCAGACAGATTCTAATTTTTTCAAAGTTTTTTGTTAAAATTTAATTAAGTAAACGACGCATTCATCAACAATTGTTTAGTATATTAAAAGTTACAGTATTAAACTTAATACACATTAAACGTATATCGAGGAAATGTGTTGCGTTTGCTACTGCTTTTCATGCAAATAATACCGCAGTATTAATCTAATTTATTCGTCATTTATCCACTATAATAAATTAAAAAAATTTTTTATCTTCACTCTGTCATAGTAAATTTTTTTTCTAAATTATATATTTGATTTTAACGCTATTTTGTTGTCGATCTTTTTTCCTTAAATTTACTCTTCTTTTTCCTGATTCCAGTTTACGTGACAACGTTTATTAAAACGGAATTAGTTCTATAGAAACTATCGTTTTATTCAATTCTTTTCTTATTGTGTATATCAGGTATAATGGCAACTATTGGTGCGTACAAGAATTTTTAAGTAAAGAAATAAGAGTAAATCTCATAATTTCTTGTCTAATTATATTCCCAAATTGCTGAAAGTGAGGTAAAAAAGAAAAAACAAGAAATCTTTAGGTAAACATTTTATGCATCTATTTGTCAAAGATTTGAATAGAGAAACGTTAAAATGTTTTTGTAGCGAAAAAACATTTATAAAACTGTATAAAAACATGAGCTTTTAATCGAAACTCATCTTGTTTTTACTTAATTAACATTATCTTTCCGAAAGCTATACTTAAATAATTGATAAAAAAATTCTTCAAGTTAGATAAAAATGTAATTAACATAAAACTCATCATAAACTCGGTTATAATATTTATTTTTTTAGAGGAAATTAAAAGTTATATCAAATACAACGGGTCTAGAAATATTAACAAATCAATATAAAAGAATTTTAGGAAAAAAAACAAAAATTTGCGTCACAATAGAGTTGAATACAATTCATTCCTATAATGGAATGCTTTTAAAGAAATATTTATTTGCGCACATTTAGCTGAAAATTAGGAATAAATTAACTGCTAAACTCGTAGCAACAGAACTAAAAAAAGTTTTAATTATATTAAATACTATGTATTATTCATTAGATACAGAGCTTTTTATTTGAATCGGTTCTGTGTTTAAAAATGTTTACCAATAAAGCGCAGATTACTTATTAATGCAAATTTCGGGACTTAGTTAATTCGTCGACTTTATCGAAATAACGTGTTTTTGGCAATTTTGTCAAATATAAAAAATTTTATGTAGACTTAAGATAACACTTTGCTCTTTTTGCCAGTTGAATGCCCGAGGAAATGCTAACAAATATCAAATGACGAACTTTATGCGATAAAAAAAGAAAAAAATACATTTTTAAAAAGTCACAAAATTATTATTCGGCAAAAAAGCGATATTCAAGAAACTTGGAAATCATTTTCTTATGTCAAGCTTTTACCTTTTCGAGTACAATGTTATCAAAATGCGTTTATTAATAAATACAGTTCTGTATAATGGTTTAGTGTTATAGAAAAAAGTTTAAAATTCAAAAATTATAATAATATGCAAAGTACGTTCCAATGTCTACAAGATTTTTACAGTTATTGTGTAATATTTCGCAACAAAAAAGCTTTTTTTGTCAAATTATTAATAATGCAAACTTATTGATCGAAAAGATGCAACGAAATAATCACAAACAAAAGGTCACTAATAATCGAGAGATTCATTATTTGATTCAATTGGCATCAGAAACCTAAATAAAATTTTATTGTTACGCAATGTTTCCATCTGTAGAGATATATCCAAGCATTGTTTTTGATGAGAAAAAATAATTGGCACAAGTTATTTGTGCTCAGTTTTATTATGTTAGAAGATTGTATGAGTTTCGCGAAACAATAAGAACGATGTATAAACTAAACCATTTTAATTCAGTATTATATCATTAGAAACGTTTCTCGTGTTCAAATGTGTTTTAGATTATCTCATGGTATTATTAGAGCTGGGAAAATGGAGACAAAATTTTTAATAAAAAGGAGACAAAAAGGATATGAAAATGGAGACAAAATGGAGACAAAATGGAGACAAAATTTTTAATAAAAAGAAGACTAAAGGAGACACATATTTGAACACAATGATGTCTTCTAATAATATTTGAACACAAATAGGAGACAAAATGCAGACAAAAATATAAAAATATATACAGTAAAACTTCGATATAGTGAACCCTCACGGTGACAAAAAATTCGTTCACAATACTAAAGTAAATTTATAAAGAAAAGTCATAGTCGGGATTTGTAATCATGTTCACTATATAAAGGTTCACTATAGAGAAGTTTCACTGTAGTAACAATCTTTAAAATTAAGTTTTAAAATGCATTTTGTATAATGAGGTACATTATTGAATTGTTTTCACTTAAACTTTGTTTCCGATCTGTAATAAGATTTTATAAAGAGAAAAAATAAACAATTTGTATATATCCTTATAAAAAAATTTGTAATCACATATAAAAATAATTACGTTTTTCATGTAAATTATATTATAAGTTATTCAAATAAGAACAAATGGAGACAATTTATTTAAATTGGAGACATGTCTCCAAAAGCAGACAAAATTTCAGTTTTGAAGACAATGGAGACAAACGGAGACAATGTCTTCATTTTCCCAGCTCTAGTTATTATACTGTGTTCTTATTTATAATTGATTAACACATTTGCGCAGTGAAACTAAATTAGAGATACACTTAGTAATTATTGATTGAGTCTAAAATTAAATAGTTATAATTTTATTACAAAAAAGCGAAATGAACACAAACTTCAAATCTCTGGATGATAAGCCGAAAGTAATATGTTTTAGGGTTCGATTTAAAACTAATCTATCAAAAAAGGTTTCAATACGTCATAAATAAAACGCGACAAAAGTATATTTTAGTGCTGAGTAACTTAAAGTTATTCGATGGGCTCTATTCTCCACCGATGGGTATCGCATGGGAAAACAATACATTTACATTTATGTTGCTTTTGATTTATTCTTATAAAGTATTTTTAGCTCAGTTTTTTAACAAAATAAGAGCTTATGATTTTGACACTGTCCGTCCGTCTGTTTGTTAAACAGAGAACTTAAACAGAAAAACTTATAAGTGAATAAACAAATTTATTTTATCAATCTTTATTAAACTTTGATTCTAAAAAGTGAGCTCCATAGGGACGTTATGTTCTTGTTTTTATTTTCAATTCGGTTTTATAATGAATATGCTGATCTAAATTTGTTTATTTAGTCCAATTATCTAGTTTTTTTTGGTTACATACAAATTTAGAAATTTAGTGGTTATTTAGAGACAAGATTTGCAGTAAAATATTAAATTATTAGCTCAGTTTGCAAGAGGTGAAGTTATTGGATTTGACATGTGCTTATGTCTGTGCTCACGTTTATCTTGTCTGTCAGTATACACGTCCATATTAATAAAAAGGAATCTAAAATGACCAACAAAACAGCTAAAAATAGCTTAAAATAAAGTTTGAAGCCAATAATTAGCACTATTTAATCTATTTTGGGTCATAATTGTTATCACACCAATGTTTGCTTTTATATTATTATTGACGCGATTATTTGAATCACTGAATGTTATTTATAATGGGGTAACAAAACTCTTGGGTTTTGGACAATTTTTAACTAATGATTACTGTAACAGTGCTCTGTGAGATGTTAAATAGTGATTGAAAATATTAGAAATTTCAAGTCCACTAACGTTCCACTAACGCTCCCAAAATTTGTACTAACGTTCCACTAACGGGAAAACTTAAAAAACAAATCCCATTAACGTTCCACTAACGGTACTTTTTTCAAA
>JAQGAW010000635.1:0-26209 GCA_034698025.1 Phthiracarus crinitus
TCTTATAGGTCTTATTATTATATTCAGTCAAAACTACTTGTCCCGCGATCTCTCTTCGGGCGCTGTCCTGAAACGATCCTCTGTCGCGATTCAACACTTCGCGCAAAGTCTGCAGAACATTGTCGGCGCGAATGACTTTGTGAACGGTGTCGCACACCATCAGTATATTTCCGTCGTCGTGACGATTGATCGCAGTCTGCAAGCCTTGCATCACTTCAAGTCTATGTTCGGGAATTGTGTGACGCGTTTGCGGGTTGAAGTAATGGCGACCAATCAGATTCCAGCTCAACAAATGAAGATTACGTCGCATCTGAGTGTTGTAGAGTCGCATCATCTCTGAGTGATGCCATGGAATCTCGTTTGTGCGACGAATTATGATCCGAACCTGAGCGTTGTCCGTACGTCTGGTCGAAAAGAACTCAGTCTCCTCTCCGGGAAGCAAAACAGTAGACTTCAAGTTAGACATGCCATCGAATATCATGCATTCGCCGAATGAGTCCTTATGATCATAAAGCATAGCTTTGCGCACAACTCTTGCTTCGATATTAGGCTCGAAGTCCACGTGATAGTCGTATACGATAACGTCTCGCGGAGAAGACAGACGGAAATAGTTGGCCATAACGCTCACTCGTTTGCCTCCTTCGCCCGATTTTCGCGTCACATTCTCGGGACGCGTTCTCAACGCTGCATAACCTCCGCGTCCTCTCATCACAGCGCCATTACCTGAATGATCATCAAAATTTAGAACTCAAATTTATATATTAAATTAATATTAAACAAACCATTTCCGCCATTTCCACCGTTATTGTTAGATCCAGTTCTGGCGCCATTTCCGCCAATAGCTATGGTTAATGCTTCCATCGCTTGAAGCGGTGGCGTATCGCTCGCAACAGTTGCTGATGAAGTGGTAGGTCTGCCACGAGCTCTGCCGCGCGAACGACCGGCGCCTATAGATTCGTCTGCCATTGCTATGTGATTGTGATTGCAGTTACGTTAATGTTATTCCAGTTTCTAAATAACAATCAAATTGTTTTTTGAATTATAATCAATGAGTGTATTGCGAAATACTTTTAAAATGTGCGATAAAACTGTTATTAAATAGAAAATGATTGAATTTGCGACTGATATGAGAAACAGTTAAAGTCTAAACTGAATTTATGCGATTATTTATTTGCAATCTATTCAATAGTTTAAACTATTATAAGTTATACTGTATATGACATCAAAATTCAATGATCATATCATGTATTGAACTGATAACGCATTGCTTTATACTATTTATATGCACAACACGTTTCCAAAATTTGAACATTTTTTGTTTTCAGGTAATAAACGGTATAAAATAATTAAGCAAAATGATTGGATTAGAATACGCGTGAAAATCATTAAATATGTAATTTACGATTAAAACAAAATCTAATCACCTCTTTGTTTGTATTAATTTCTAAAAACTAAAAATTAACAATAAAACTGATGTAAGATTTTTTAGTATCGATACGATAAACACTAAGTAATACTATTTCGTTCATAATTAACGTTTACTGTTTATTATTTCAAATTATATTCAAACTTTGAATTGCATTTTTAATCGTTTACCTCTCAGTTATAATAATATATTATTTATTTTTTAATTAGAAACTGATATTATTTATAATTTAGTTGCGGAAACATTAATTATATTAAAAGCATTAATACTCAAATATTAAAAAAGATTTACGGAAATATCAGATTAGCTTATTAATTAAATAAATCCAACAATAAAATGATTACACGTGGGTTTTGCAGCTTATCTGCATTTAAACACAATTATTAGTTTAGCAGTTTATTAATTTATTTATTAAAGGCAAGCTCGTAGTAGTTTCGTAGTTATACCTATTTTTATTAACCTATGTTTATTAACGACAAATATTTGATGTGAGCTTTGGTCTAAACACTGGCGAACGTTAACGTAGATATGTGTAACTAAATTGCATTTACAATGCATTGATGTTTTCCACAATAAATGAATAAGGATTGGATCGGCTTTCAAACCCCCTAAACCACCCTTAAATTAACGCTTAAAATTTTATGAAAAGTTTTCCCGCAGAAACTTTACTGCAGAATTAACCCCTATTTATCAAAAACTAAAGTCTAAATAAAATGTAAAATAGGAGATTTGGGCACAAATTTTAATACATTCTTACATAAAAAAAAATTAAGACAAAAAATAAAATAAGTAATAAAAGAAAAAAGAAAAATAGTTCAAATGAGGGTTTTTGAAATCATAATAAATAGATCGCATGGTAATTAGTGAACACTAAATAGTTTGATACCATAAAAGTAAAAACTGTTTTGATTTATTGAAATAAAAAGTTTATTTTTACTTTCGTTATCTCAATAACCTTTAGTTTTGATTTGAGACAGATTTACACATTTAAACGCGTAAATCATGCCATCATTCACTTTACAAACAAACGTAAAATCATCTAAAATTACTGCCGATTTTCTAAACGGTTTGACCGATTTGTTGGCCAAAACGCTATCGAAACCGAAATCATATGTTGTGGTGAATGTTATCGGCGATCGATTAATGAATTGGGGTAACAATAATCCATAATAAATATTTTTGCGTGTGTTTTAACTCAAATAAATAATATTATGTTTACTAAACTCACTGAATAAAGTTGATGCGTATTACGTAATCTAAAAGATTAATTATAATGATTTAGGCGGTGATGGCGACACTCCGTGCGGAACAGCTGTACTCGAAAGTATCGGTCAATTGGGACGCGATTTAAATAAGAAGCACTCGAAAGCTATCTATCCATACATTGAGAAAGCGCTCGGAATTCCTGGCGATAGGCTTTATATTAGGTATGTTGACGTTAATAAGGCTGAAATGGGATACAATGGCACCACTTTTGATGATCTTCTCTGAACACATTCTACAATCAACGCCTGATTAAGTTTTTTAATATATTTCTTTGAAATACAATAATGCGTAGAATTGCTATTACTTTATATTCAATTGAATATATACCATATTTTTGATTATACTCTTATGTATGTTTTAATGTTAGTAAATTGAAATACGGTATAACTATTATAATAAATAAATCGAAATATTAATTTTATTGAAAACTATGCATTCAATAAATTGGTATTAATTTTTCAACATTTTATCATTTTAACTGTCGCCGATTTCACGCCAAAGATGTCATCCTAATCTAAATAAGATTAGCCATTATCTAATATGAACATTCTTACAGAAATAAGTAACCATGTTTTGAAAATTGATTACAGGTTTACGATTTAAGCTTACAATCACGTAATTCGCAAAAATGTTTTAAAAAGCATTATTTTGACTCCGTTTTTCTTGATAATCTTTTAAGAATAATTTTACTAACTTTACAGAAATTATTTAGATATTGGATTACATGTTTGAGTGCATCCAACTTAACTGATACTAATACTGATTCACTAATGATTTACTTTCGGTATTAATTGTCTTAAAACAAAAATAAACAAACTGTGTATTTTTGGAATGCAAAGATTATGTTTATCTTCGCATAAATATTTAAGAATGATTTACAACTATTTGATATTAAATATATATATACAGTATGTATACCTTATGCGTATTTATCAGTAGATAAATTTATTATGATATCGTATTTATGCAGATATAAAGATATTTTCGCGTAGATTTATATGCAATAATATTAGTCTTGTTTATTAAATAAAACAAACGAACTCGCAATTTACACACAACTTCAATAGATTATAGACATAGATTTGTTTACCGAATTAAAGTTTGTTTTAACTAAAACTTTTCCAAACTTTGTGTGCAAAATCTTTATATACTCTGTTTAACGATTATTATTGATTAAAATAATTTGGAAAAATTTTAATTTGAGCTAAATTTAGCTAAGAAATGATACATTGGTAATTTATTTTTGATAAAATTGCATTTTTAAAAGTGAGAAATAAATAAAATCCAAATCATAATAATAATCGATTTGAGTTGTCGAACACGACTAGTGGTTGTTTACTCGCACTGTAGTCGAGCACAAATCCATTTACTTCGAAAGTGGTTTTTCTCATCGAAATAATAATGAGTAATCTAATGTGCCATTTATTATGGCACACATAATCAAATGATAGGATTGTGTGCGCAAAAACTGATATATTTATATATCCATTTAGTATCGGCCAAACTCGTTATCCACGTATGCTATACTAAGCTAAAGGAGCACATCAGTCATAAACGATTCATTATCTAACGACAAGTTGATTTCCCTTTACACCAAATATTGCGATATAATCGCAATCACGATCACAAAAATCGCCACAAAAACCTCAATATATTTTTCTCATTGAACTCTCATGGTTTCGGTTTTGCGTTTGTTTTTGGTTTGTATAAATTTACATTCTATTAAATTTCATAATCGGTTAAACGTAAATTGAATTACTATCTGATTTGTGTAATTAATTGCGAATAAGTGAAAAATTTAATTTTTAATCGCATATGTACTTTCGATTTCAAAACACTATCAACTAATAGCACGCATCGGTGTATTTAATGACATGCAATGCATTTTACTTTAAAACCTTAATATCTAAAGGTTCAGCATATTATGAATCATTAATTTTATTTTTAACGATTTCATTATATTTCATAAACCGGTTACTTAGTTGAAGCACTTCTTGTTTTGGTCATTTGACGATATTTTGGTCATTTACTGCCATTTATTGTTACGACAACTACCAATGTTGTAATGATACTGTATTCTGCGGTCATTTACTTAAGCTCCGGAAAAACACATTATCCTCCCTTTCATTCATATCATATCTCGAACCATCTTAATAGCATTTTTGGTCACAAATAGAAATATATATTAGTGTTTTGGGTGTTAGACCAGCAGTGATCGCAAATGATCGCGCATTACAGTACAGTATATCGCATTTCTTATGGCCTACAGTGTCGGATATGTTATTTTCTTGTAACCATTGATCATAATATCAAATTTGCCGAAAATAATGTTAACCATATCTTATGGTCGAATGAGTTTATTTTTAATTTTAAAAACTTAATTTTGGTTCACAAATAATAATATAAATCTTTGTATTGCCGATAACACTCAATGAAACACAAGAAACTTTCGTTTTTTACGAGACTATTTCGTTATGTAATTCCGATATTACTTACTTAACCGATGAGTTCGCAGATTCATTGAGGAAAACTATTGTTTAATTAAAAGTGCATTTTATTTTATGTATCAGTTTATGTTTTACTGTACATAAAGACGATAACGACCTAAAGTGCGGAACAGAAAACGCAGTTAATATTAATAATAAATGCCATGAAATTCATATCTTTCAACTGTTAGCGTTGAAAGAAAAAGGGGTTCACCGCAGACGCAACTATTTATATTAATCATAAGCACGATATAAAACTTTTTATCAAACATATTGTCTGAAAAGTGTTTTCTTTCCCGCACTACAGTCAAAACACTTTTTTTCGTTTATAGTTTTTAAGACACAATTTCGTTGGTTATTAATATTTAAAACATTCAACCACTAAATTAAGCAATAATAATAAATTATTACTTTTTTCTCTCTAAAGTTTTTTTGTTATTTAAATTTTATGTCAATTTAGTTTTCATGAAGCAATATATACAATATTATTTAGTAACTATTATCTTGAGTTTGCATATAGTTTTCGAAATGTTCAAACAAATGAAAAAAAGGGGAAAAATGGTTTAATAAAATCAAATGAAATGTTTTAGTCATTCAGTATACCGTATATACGAGAATAGTAAGAGAAATATATGAATTATTTGCGTAGATATGGTTAACTATACGACAGAGTTTGATATCAATGGGGGCTTTGGGGAGGGATATGGAGCGATGCTGTGGTGATGACAATGCGCGAAGACCTTAGCGTTTTAATACAATAACAATACCAGAAAAGTGAAATGCGACGTAATGTAGCAAAAACGGGCTCCAAAAATATCAAACACCGCTAACTATCATTAATCTCACTTAACTTTCGCTGTAAATGATCAGCAGTTCATTTATATTGCGCTTACAATATTATTCTGAATGCTGTGATGTTCGCTCCCGAGAATACGATCGCAGCCTATTATTTAAAGGGATTGTTTCGAAAAATATAACTCAATTTGAGTTTCACTTTTCGGTTAATTTACTTCACCGCGAAAATTGCGAAAAATATGGAAGGAATAATACAGTAATCGTTAAATATTAGCTTTAAATGTATTATGATATTTGAAAATATATCAATTAACGTAATTTTCACGCAATACCTTTGACTAAACATTATTATTCTGTAAAATTTAATAAAAAATTTTGTTTCAATCATAAGATTAAAAGAAAGTTTTAAGTTGTTTGTTACAAACACATAAGTTATTATTGATTGAGTAAATTGATGTTAGCAGTCATTCAATGCTTTGTAGCACATAATTAAAAATATGTGTTAATATTCAAGTATTTAAAAATATTCAATACATTTATATTGGGAACAAGAATTGATGAATAATATTCTGTATTTACATGATATTATCCGAATTCTAAATCCGTGAATCATTAATCACGAATGGAAGCAATATTTTTTCAACCGTTTGTCTCAAATGTTCGCTTTTCTGTCAAATGATAAGCGCTCTCCTATTGGGCGACGCATTTAATGTTGACCACCATCTGAATATCACTCCAATATCAAGTGCCACTTTCGCACCCATTGTTAAATGAAATGAAAAAACTCGCTCTCATTTTTTGCCTCTCGTCTATCGTCTATCGTATCCATTCTTCGAAGTCGAACTTCGCGTTCTATTTATTCAATGCCCTAACAGTTCCTTTTTTGATATTAAAATGTCTGTGAAATGAATAATGATTACAGTTGTTATTGTCAAACACACGCAAACTATCCATAGAGAGATATTTGCTTCACTTAAGCTGCGATTTCTTTTTTGTTTGGTGTTTTCATTTTGTTCGCAGAAGTCAAATGTTGGGTGAATCCGGACAACAGTAGCCAACAGTTTTTTCTAGTGCTCTAAACGGATATTTTATTCAAAATATATCGCATTACGATTTATAAAGCGAATGTTAAGTCCAATTTCACCAAAAAACTGATATCATATCTTATTAATATTTTTTGGGGAATAAGTTTTTAGAGATAATTGTACTCATAATTCATATATTTTAAAATTCAGCTGTTACTAGAAATAGCTGGATAAAAGTTTCCAGTAATATCCAGCATAAGGCAAACACAAAAACTCATAAATATGTAAAGTAAACTCAATTATTATAGGCTGGTCTTCGAAACTATTAGGTATAGAATAAAAGTCAAAACTGTTATTAAAAGCATCGCCTCATGAGTCAAATTGTTTAGTTGTGAGCCCGATGTGTGACCATATTTTCAAAAACGCTCTCATTCTCCTCTCCCCTCGAGTCGCCTGAAAACACCAGTAACTCGTATTTCATCATCCAATTGTAACCGATGACATGGGACATATAGAACCCCGTGAATTCACGCCCGTGTCGAAAGAAATGCAAATAATGGTAACGCATTGATATAGCTCTGCGTGTCGTCCGAACCGTGTATTCACACTGAAAGTTTTCAAAAATATATTTTCTGTTTTCTGTTGACACTTTTTTTAATACCCGACTGTTTAGGTGCGAGAGTGTGAGAGTTATCCTGACTTATTAAAATTGTTTAAATGTCCTTCAAATTTTGTTTTCCTAACCACTTGTGAAAACGAGCGGATAAAGAGACTGCCAACGATTATTGCCGTATTTATCAAAGTATTATAGCGTTAAATCATTGTTGAAAATTTTTTAAAATTTTTGTTTGCATTGATTTTTGCATATTATTATAATGACTCTTTTATGTCAACTTTACTTTTAGATGTCAAGTACATTACATTTTACTTTACTATCAAATTCTCCCCATTTATCTTCAATGTTTTTGACAATCACTGGAGAAGTTAATCGTTTTTTAAAAAATTTAAAAAATTTTGAACACAGTTTTGTATGTAAAGGATATTATAATGTTATCGAAAAGCAAATTTAGAAATTTACGAAAAAGTATAAGCAAAAGTAAAATATAATTTCAATGGGAAACAAAAATTTTTTCAGCAAAAGTAAAATAGATTTGAAAGTTTACCGTAAACATCAGATTATTATACATTATACGTGGTAATAGCTTAATGAAACAAATTAATGATAAGTGTTGTAATTTAAATTGACAATACATATAAACTGTAAATGTGTAATACAGTATATCATATATACATAGTATTGAGTGAATAATGCAAAGTTGGTTAACCGATAACTCATTGAATCAATTTTTTTCGTTTAATTCGCAATTTAAAATTAAAATAAAGAAATTTAATTGAGAAATATTAGGTTATGCGGTAATTGCTTGGAAACGACAAGAAAAAATTAATAAACCATAATTGTATGCATTTTCACTCGAAACCTATTCCATGTCCGCATCGCATCCTCGATGAATGTGGTGCTGGATTCACTATTGGACTGATTGGGGGAACAATCGTTCATTCGGTAAACGGATTTATTGATTCTCCGAACGGATTTGGTCGACGATTGTGCAGTTCATTAGCATCAGTGAGAACTAAATCATCGCCACTTGCGGTGAATCTCGCGCTTTGGTCCGCACTTTACTCAACTATTAATTGTAGTCTGATTTACATCATGAAAACCGATAACTCATTCAATATAATAATTAGCGGTGCAATAACTGGAGCATTAGTTTCAGCACGAAGTGAGTCAAACATTTACTTAAATACATTTGATTTAATACCAGAATCTCGTGGTTTTTTTATTCACTCTTATATTTAAAAATTTCAATAAAACTTAATTTAATTGATTGCATTGTTTATATGAACAAATAGAAGGACCAAAAGCGATGTGTGGCTATGCTATGATCGGTGGAACTCTATTCACGTGTAAAGAAGTGTTTCAGTATTTATTCTTTAAACATTTATGGCAGCAATAAGTTAGTGAACTATAATATGTTTTAGCATTTTATATATCGATTTGCCATATTTTTTTACTTATTTATAACTAAGTTATTCATCTATTGCTGGATTGCATGTATCACTTAGTTTTATATTTTTTTCTGTGGTTTTATATTATTTCCGTTTTTATTTTTCATTTTTGATCTAAAATAAAGTATGTTTTTAGCCTAACGATGCATGAAATTATTATTTTGTTTCCATTATTGGATTCGTTTGCTGTGCCTCTAAATTCTTTTTGAATTTATTTAAGTTATAGAATTATTTCAATTTTTTGTGCTTTAAAGCGAGTAAATTATTTGCAATAAGTTGAGTTCGAGCTTCAAGATTAAGATATCCGTCAAAAAACTCATTTTGGAGTTGAGCTCTGTTTGAACTTTTTGCCATCATTTGTGATGCATTTTATTTTAGTTAAAATACTATCAATCCTGTAAATTATCCTGAATTCTCTTTCAAGAAACACATTACGCACTCATGTATTTTCATCTAATTTTTATACAAAATTAAATTTCTTCCTTTGGACTGACGATGGACTATCGATAAAAATTTAGTGTACATTTATATGCATTTACAGCTCATACACATCCATTGGAATATTGAATTGAGTTAATTCTAAATGCTTTACATTCCAGAAAATTTTTTAAATTTTTTTATTAATTTAATTAATTGTGTGATATTCTAATATTTTAAAATGGGTGCTAAATATAAAATGGTTCACTCGTTGTGATCATAGAGCTGATAGTGGTCATACTGCGAGTACCCCTCGGGGGGTGCTTTCAAGCTTTCAATTCTTTCATTCATTCTTTTTTAGATATGAGCCCCAAAATGCTACCATTTTTAGCTATCAATTGAATACTTACGACAGCATCAATTACACGCAGGGTTTACTTTGACATTCGTAACGCCAGTTCTTCGTCCATTCAATGGCATCGCTGGCATTGTTGTGATGCATTCATTGCCCACCGGTTCACACCTGCAAAGCATATTGTATGACAAATTGAGAGTAACTTTAGACGTTAAATGCTTTTACTTCTTTTTGTTCTCACAGATATTTACGTGCTATCAATGCGTGTTTGTTGCTTATATAAGATCTAAATATTTTAGTAAACTGTTTATTCGTAAATATTTAAGTTTCTAGTATTTTGTTTCGTTATGCGAGCTCTGGAACGCTTCAATCCTTTTTTAGCTGAAAAAGTTTTTAATTATTAGCTAAAAAAGAATTAACTAAAATTGCATTTTGCCATAAATATTCTTATTATAGTAAACAATAGATACAATATTTTTTTTGGAAAAAATATAAAAATCTTTTTACTGCAATTTGGAATTACCGGCACTTTAATAATCAGTTCAACTATAATTTAGTATTAACTGGCATTAGAGTGTTTCGTGCCATTAATAACCTTTTCTGAAAATAATAACTTTCAAATAATGGATTGTATTATTTTTGTTACATTTTTATTGATATTGCACTAACATTATTAATAACATTTCATTTTATACCCAAAACGATATAAACTAAAAGGTGATATACTTTTTTTACTTTCAGCTTATTGTTATTCTAGTTTGTGCTGCTGTAACAGCTTTGTGATACATTGTACATTGTTGTGCTATTCGTGTGTCAATTTCCGTTTATGTGACTTCCATGGCGAGAGCTCGATATATAAACTAAAACGAACTGACGATCACTGCATAGTTTGTCGAACAGGGAAAGATTAATAGGGGATACCTCCATATAAATTTCCGGGTTCGGGTCTCCAATCACTTTTCTCTAAAAGTAACAAACAATTCACAACTCACTGCAGATTTCGATTTTTAATTTATACCATAATGAAGAATTTTTTTGCGATCTAACGCTAAACTGTATTGAATGAAGTGAGTAATGAGCTATTAAAACATAAAATTCTCCAATAAATAAATTGGTGCATAAGCTATGTTTGAGCTAAACAGCGGTGCATATAAAATCTATACAGAAATATATAATTTCTCACTTATGAAAGCACTTATTGCTACAAGTGATTGATTGCTAGCATGCGATCAATTTTATTCACAACTCATACAGAAAATTATTTTATGCGCAAAGAATGAGAGTATTATTGATTGCATTATGCATTTTTACTTTCAATAATCTTTTTCCTCTCTCTTTTCTAAATGCAATTATAATACACAGGTATAACTTATTTCTGTTTTTATATTGTACCGCAAAAATATTTTTCTCAATTGAATGCCGTTTCCGGAGATTTTGGTGAATATATTATACATTATAAGTATAATACAATAAATCGCTGCAAAAAGGATTATGAGTTTAGTAGAAATGAATTGAATATATATCTCATGTATATAAGGCTCCCCTTAAGTGGATTTAATGCGCATAAACATGAAGAATATTCGTGACGGGTATTCGTCATATTTTAACTCGTATTTATGGGTATATTTTAGATCATATGAGTTTTATTTGGCTTTTTTTGCTGCATTCCTTTCCGTTAAGCATTTCACTAAAGAAACTAAAAATGCGAGCAAAAAATTAGGATATGACGGAATGATCTATTGGTCCATTTGGATGACTGCCTAAACATTTTTCAGTACAAAGGTTTATCGGAGCACAAAAGAAGAGCCGTTTTGTAAGGCCAATACAGTTTAACACCTTTGTGTAATGCGATACCCTTCATAAACACGTTTACTGACCATATCAAGGATGACTACCTGACCTTTTGGTCAATGTGTTAACAGCCCTGAGAGAGCTAACCATTGCAGTGAAGCTTCATTTCAGTAATTGAATGCTGGAATGGTATTTTCTCTCAATTTATTTATTTACAGTAATATCACTTTTCAATTTCAAACAAAATTCTTATAATATTTGACTGAAATGAAACAATTTGGACATGAAGTACAGTAGTTTCGTTTAAAATGAAACAAAACTTATTGAGATTGATTTTTAATCTTAAAATATGGTTTAAAATAAAAATGTTTGTTTTTCTATTTCTTCACTACGTTTTGCTATGTTTGAGTTGCGTAATGATTTGCCTGCGCATCACTATTGTTCCGATTCATCAAATATTATTTCTTTTTTGTAAATTTCTTACTAAATAATGTCGAGTAAATGATTGATGTCAAAGAAAAAACTCACATTCAATCATTGTTTTTAAAAAAAAATCTTAATCAATAATTAGAATAAAACTAATTCGATTAAGCAAAATCCGCATAAATATATTTGAAATATATATGACTCAATAATACAGACACACGTTTTGGAAGAATTAACAATACCGTGTGTTAGAGTCCAAAGTGAGCGAAATAAAAAAAGTTTGTTGAACTCAGTATTGTTGGTAAAATCTCTTGTATTTACAACAAAATATATTGAATATAGATATAGAAGTTATATTTACTTTAGCGTTTGATCAGATCTAATCCAGCGTATGCTCGAATCGAATAATACGCTGCGGTCAGCGAAATGCGTGTCTGATAATGCAGTGATGCGTCAAACGGCAATCACATCAGAATTCAAAAGGCAAGCTAAACAGTGAAATGCATTATTAGTGCATCGCTTCTAACTTTTCTCGTGAAAGTGATCGCTCAAGTGATCTCTCAATTCTTTTCACCAATACTTGTTTTGTCACTAATACATAGTTGACGAAATAAGTGTATCATACATTAAAATTATAGCTTTTCTTAATAAGCTATATGTGCATTCAAATTGTCATTCTATTTGAATATATAATCAAAGTATATATATATTTCATTTCAGTAATTTTTTTAAATTCCATTAGTTTTGATGATTAAAACTGAAAAATACTCCTGAGTTTTATATAAGGATTAAAATGTTTACAAATGTCTCTTCTCGTACACGTTTCTCTCAGTCTCACGAATACTATGACCCATTTATTCACACATCAAATCAATTGATATTCATTTGATGTTTCGTTCAATTGTCGTACAATATCTTTCTTTCGAAAGCAATTTTCTCTTCCTTTTCTAAAAGCTTTTAACTGTTACCAAATTTTTTGTTTAATTTTCGAGTCACGCGAACCAATTTATATTTTACGTCAAATGTTAATACACAATGTATCGCAAAAATATCTACTAATATCTATATTGCCTGTCAAAAAATTTGCTGTCAAAATCAATATAAATAATTTTAGGCACGTATTTCAGAATAGAGTAAGAAGAAAGCAAAAAATACGTGAAATACTTATCACCAAAAAATGTATTTCATCCGTCGCTTTACAGTGAAGTGAATTAGCTATTAGGGTCAGAGTTGAGTTACTGCCGCATTCTGTCAATTCTGGGGTTCACAACATTTCCAGCTCTGTATTCTGCTGTGTAACAGCTTATATAAGAAATTATTTAGTAAATTATTGTTTCCAGTATTTTTGTTTTGTATTCGAGGGGAGAATAAATTTATGTTTTGTTTCCACACACACACACAGATATCAAATATTATATGGTTTTTCATATTATTAACAGTAAAATCCCTCTTAACTGCAAGTATCCGTTTTGCGAAACAATTTTTTGCTTCAGTCAAAAGTTTTTTATTTGTTTTTTCCTGTTTCTACTTAAACCTTTTATCTAAGAATTCAATTTCTTAAAAAGTTTTTTATTTTGGTCAATTTTTTTGTCAAAAAATTTTAAATTTATCTCGAAATATAATATTTATTTATTGTTTTGGTAGAGTACAGAATATACCGACTTTATCTTCATTTAATTCTTAAATATACTTTCCATTTTTCACTGAAATAAATGAAATCCAAAGATTATTCAAACCAAATGGTAAAATAAAATTCGTCTGTAAACAAAGTTTATTTGTCAGACCGAATGTGAGTTTGAGTTTAGCCAATCTATTCTTGTTTCTCGAACTCAATTGTGTGACATTTTTTCCATGCAATTGGTTTCCCCTCTCGTAACTCAGGACCTTATTTCAAATGAGAGCCGCATTTCAACCGCAAATAAGTCTAACGAAAACATTTCAACTTAAAATGATAATAACAGTTCATCTCGTTTTATGAGTTCTGCTAAACAACAATTTTTGTACACTAAATTAAATTTTTCATCATAAAAGTTATTGCGGTTTTTATTTCTATTTTTTCCCAAACACACTCTTAATTTCTGTTGACTAATACTTTATTTTTCTAAATTTTGAAAACTTATAACAAATAAATAGCAATAAATTATAATTCTTAAATTATTTTGCAACAAATTTAATAAAATATCCAAATCTCAGGGATTTGTGAATAGTTTACAATAAAAATAAATGTAATGAAATAATTTAGATTTAGAATATCGATAATAAGTTAGCTAAACATTATTCATTTAGGAAACACGTGCTTACAAAACAGGGCTCTCTCTCTCTCTCTCTCTCTCTCTCTCTCTCTCTCTCTCTCTCTCTCTCGCATATGTATACTCACGAGTCATTTTGCTGCAATGCTGTACAGTATAAAGAAGTGTGCAAGTATTATGAAACTCGCGTACTCTACGATAACAATCTTTAATAGTTTAGCCGTGTTTTGGTTTGAATATTTCTATTGATTTTAGGTTTGGCATGTGTTTTGTTGGGAAAATTGTATGTTTAGCTAACCATTAATTTTGCACAATAGAACAAATGCTGTGCAAGTCTAGCTTACGTTATTCAATCTTCGATACTATTTATCGTGAATTAAACATATGAATTTGAGATATAAGGCAATCGTCCGTTAAACACATACATAAAAGTTTTGCACTTATTGTATTAAAAAAGTTTAATAATTCTAAAAAATGAAAATATTCATTGCCAAAACTGTATATATTAAACACAAAACTGTAAGTTCATTGTGCCAAAACTGTACTATTTTATTTAAACTTAATATAAATGAAAAGTTTATCATTTATTATCAGTTATTTTATTAATCTATAGTAAAAAATACTCACTATATATTATATCTTATTAATTTAATATAAGATTTAAAATTCTGTTCTCTTTAAATATTTTGAAAGTGTCACTAATATCTCATGACAAACAATATCTACATATTGATTAGAAACTCTAATAAACATTGATTAATTGAACCTCACTGCGAATTTTTAAAATTGACAGCCGGCATCACTGTATTTGAATAAAAAAATCATACATTTAAATATAAAATGTTATATGTCTGGATAATATATCAGTTAAAAAATTGCATTTGATTTACAGATTTTTATGATTTCAGATGAATTTGCTCATTTTTATGCCAACAAATAAATAGCATCATTTGATCAAACATTAGTAAATATATTTTATATAACCGAATGTCAACTAATTATTTAAACTATTATTGAAATTATTTAATGTAAACTTTTTAACAAACAATTATAACCGAAACATTTATTTTTAAACCATTAATCTGAAAACGTATAAATTCTTAACTTTTGCAATATTAATTTATTTATAATTATCTCTTATACTCTGATATTATAATTATTAATAAATCATAACAAAAATGTGAATCTATAATAGTTTATCAAAAACCTAAACCTATTTTTCTTATACTTTAGTATTGTTTTTATGTGGGTATAAAATTGCGCTTATTTTGACAAATAATCTACTCTTGAACGAAACGAACGAACGAACGAGAGAGAGAGAGAGAGAGAGAGAGAGAGAGAGAGAGAGAGAGAGAGAGAGAGAGAGTGTGTGTGTTGTGTAAACTGAGTTATACTAAAACGCTTATTACACGCACACTAATATTAAATATGCTCCATTCTGTACGCATCTGTTGCTAATTAGTTATTTTATTATCAAAGAATATCACATATTCTGTATTATAATATATGTAACGGTAAATATAACGGTAAACTTAAGATAAACGGCTTTTGGTTTTATCGACGCATAATATTTTACTTTTTTTGTTTGTAATCATTTACGTATTTATTTGTTTATTTCTTTGTAAATGTTTTCGTATTTATTAAAAAATTGTTGGCTCAATAATATGGATGTTATTTATTCATCTGAAAAAAATCTTGATATAAAGTTTAGTAAAAAATAATGTACAGTAAAACGCAATTATAATGTAGGATTGACTGTAATAATCGGGCACATAAGACATAAGGCAGGCATTATTTTGGTTTGTGTGCTGTCGATAATTTCCAAGGCATTTGTTGGCATTAGAGAAAATTCGATATCATTTGTTGCCTTTACCTATCTATCAGGGACTCAGAACTTTGGGAGACTATAAGAAGCCATACATAGACCACAGTTAAACTAGTATTAGCAGCATGTGCTTAATAACTGATATGCGACAAACTTTTCACTTTATTTAAACATATTTTCCCAATTATTTATTATTAGTTTTTCCAAATCATTGTTACGATCAATTAATAATATGTTATTATTATTAGACGACATATTTACAATAAATTATGTTATATTATCTGTAATTTATTGAATTCTTGGAATTTTTTCAATTTCAAGTGGCTTTCTATGAGAAAGTTTAGATTTGAAACATACTATTATTATACTTAAAAATTGTTTTAAAACACATTTGATATTCAAAACAATGTATTCAACCGCTGATCGTTGGCCAGACTATGAACAAGACTATAATAGTGGTATTAATGCAAACATCACTTATTTAGATCATCAACAAATTAACGCAATCACCAATTTATCATCAGTTAATCACACAGAATCGGGGACTTTGTTGTCACTGGACGCCAATGACAATAACGTCAGTGCCGACTATAGATGGTAAGAAAATCAAAACCACACCAATCTTAGCTTAATTTACTAAAGCTTAAAGAAACTTCGAATCCATATTAAATGTGAGCAATTCTTTCATTTATGTAATTGTCTTTCTTTGTTAAAAAAATCAACAAAATAACTAATAGTATAACTTTGGCGAAGTTTAGAAATTAATATTTGCAAACTTTTTGAATGCATTCAGTTTCGTAGCATACAAAATAAATTCAGAATAAAATTTATGAAAAATTGCGTACAAATTTTAATTAAGTAAGTTTATGAAAACTAATAAACAATTGGATTAAGGAATTATTATTAAGTTATGTATTAAAGTAACTCATATAATAGTTTAGATGGAAAAATTAGTGATTGCGTTCCAGTAATGTCTACAATACTGGTATTTTCCAAAATCTCAGCTTTCAATTCAAACCTAAAGGTCAAAAAGTCGCACAACTCACTCACACCTGCACACAGTCTTTGAATGGCTTAAGGTTTTCACTAAATGTGTATGTGTTTATATACGTATATGGGATCGTGTTTAAACTTTTAAAGCCATGCTATTTCTCGAAAGCCGAAATTTTTATAACAACAATCTCTAACGCGAACCCTATAACCGACACTATGCAGAAGCAGCTCTTCTTCTTATTCTTTAATATTTTAAATGCTTTATTGTACAATTGGCACTCCCCTGTCAGCGGAAATATTGTCTCAATTTTGTCCCATTTAGCCTAAATTTTGGACAATATTTATTTTTGATTTATTATTCAAAATAATTTTTGATTAGTTTTTAACGATCATAGAAAATGATAGTTTTGAAAGTAATTGAAAGTTACAGAAGTTATGCTCAATATATGTAACAGTTTATAATTTTTCATTCATATTTTAACAAAATAAGCAATATTTTTAAAAAGATGAAATTAAGATGAGATTTGAATATTTTTTCGGCCACACGTGAAACAATAAATATTTATTTCCCATTTTATATATGGTAAGTAGGAATACAGTTTTCTTTGCCACTACTGTTTTCCTAATACACTACAATTTCCATACTTGAGATTCGAATAAGAAGCAGAGCTGACACTTGAATACGAATTTTTGGATTACACGCGTATTCTGTGTTCAGAAATAAAGTTCAGGTAAATGACACTAAACAGTCAACGTTTGCTTAAGAAGAAAATTTTTTTAGAAAATAAACTTTTTAGGTGGGGTTTGATAAATAAAAAAGTTTATCCCTTATCCCTTAGTATGCAGTTTTGGTATTGTTTAAACACACGGGAAAAAACATTTTAGGATCGCTATGAAGCTTTTAGATCAATATTATTCTCGAATTATTTTTCCGAACACATGAACAAAAAGTTCATTAAAACTTGAACAATGTGTTCGTCAAACTTACCGAACTATCCATTAATGATTTGTTTTTCTTACACTTCGAAGAAGTACTTTAAAACGATTATTTTCTAATATGTCAAACCACTATATATGTCAATCATCACTAAAATTAGTTAAGCTCACAAACATATATTAAACTGAATGATTCAACTTTTTTATATACATTTTTCTGTATACGAAACAATTCTCGAAATCACTCTCAAGTCCTCTCGAAATATTAAGCTCTTAGTGAAGTGGTTAGACTTGTATCTCAAGTTAAAACTCCTAAATTATGAGAGAAAAGATCTAAACTAAACGATTTAGTTTGAATGAGGCATTAAATAATAATAATAATAATTGTCAACTTTTATCATATACATATAAAATCTAAATTAAATCGCGTGCGCTCTCACTTTAAGCTTGAAAAATATGGATATTTAAAGTGAAGTGTAAAATTGCCGAAGTTATTACATTATACAATAGTAAACCGTTTACCGTAATTGTTTCTCCCATTACTTTTATACATTAAGAGTTGCACACCAGAAAGAAATTATTAGATAAAGTTGTTGTGAGTTTAAGCTTTAATGTTTACTGTGTACTGTATTGTACATTCCATTTTTCTGACAAAATATATTTAACCAAATCAGTAATGTTTACTTATGATATTTATAGCTAATGATTTTTTTTCTAAAAACTGGTTTTCTAAAAAAGTTTTAAATTAGTATCACAATATAATGAATTATTTCCAATTTTATTAGAAAATGTTATGATAGAAAATATTTAACTGTTATTGTATAATAAAGTTCGAGCCAATATCTAAGGTATAAGTCTGTGGCTTTATAGCGTTATTATGTGTTTAGCTGTAATGTTAGCTAAAATCAATCAGTAACAACAAAGAAATTTTTGAACATTTTGTGCAAATATACATTACAACATTAAGCTATCGATAATATGTACGCATAGGATTTCAATCATTCTCTCAGTATTACTGTATTCTTCATTCCAATCATCCACTATCTAGGCTTTTATGAATTATTTGAAATATTTTTCTAAACGCTTCTAAATCGTGTCAAGCATAGCATCAGGTATTTTTATTATTCATTTACCAAAATATTTGATGCTCACACGGAAATACTGTATTTGCTATTAAGCTTATTGAATACGATTAAGTGTAGAGATTAATATTCTTAATTAATTTCGAAATCAAAAAACATTTAATAAATGTGTCAAAATAGTTAATTTATTATTCTTATCTTATAATTGTAAGTAAAGTTATAGAGCTTTCCAAACATAAAACAAAAAATAATTAATTAAAAAAATATTTTTAAAATCGTATAAATGAAATGAAGTAACTAAACAAATGAACAAATGAATGAATGAATTATAAAATGTTTATGATGCCTACTTTTTTGAGACCAATATCCTAATAAGTGTACAGTCAAGCAGTTAAGGGTAATAAACTTGGTTTGCTTTTATTTGCGCCGCCATTTCTCATTGAAAGCACTGCAAGAAGAAGTGCGCTCCTCTTCACATAAGAACTACTTACTACCGCTCAAGAAGTAGCAGTAGAAGAAGCAGCAGCAGTAAAGAAAAACAGTAAAAGAAGTAAAGATTAACAGAGAAAGAGAGGGAAAACAGGGAGAAAGGATAGCAAAGAGGGGCTTACAGTTGTTCACTTCTTGAGCAGTTGGCACGCACTCGATGATGATGATGATGATGGTTATGGTACATGCGTTTTGAGTGCCACTTATAGTGGTTGTTGAGTCGTCTCCTCTCTGTTCGGCGAATAAGGAGAGAGAGGGAGAGGGAGAGAGGGTGTCGCGCATTCGAGTAAAGCACATCCAATGCGCCACTCAACTCATCCATCCAACACCACAACACCATTCCCATCCAATATGTTGCCCAATCCAGGACAACATTATATCGATCGATACCAGAGAGTGTATGAGTGAGACACTAACTGACTGTAATGCATGCATAGACACATAGACACACAGCACACCACACATACACATACAACACACACATACACTCACAGCCAAATCTGAGGCGAATTTTCACGGCTCTTACAAAGTTTTTATGTTGAAAATGTTTAGTGCACTCTTTAGTTCAGAAGTTTTTTCTCGAAAGGGGGCTTTCAAGCATCCAATCGACAATAATGTGAGGGCAGGTATTCGATGACAAATTGATTCTATCAAAGAAAATTTAAGAGTGGGTTTGGTCTCAGTGTTCGGTCAAATACTTTCCGACTCCACCCCAACATTTGAACACTTTTTCATGTTTGACTCCAAAATTTGGACACTCTTTTTAAAAAGCGATGTGTCCTTACATATACTGTATTATATATTTGTATTTTAGTGTTGGCCACTAAATAAGTGCGATAACAATCAAATGCTTAAAAGAAAGTCTAATTATGTGTATTAATCTGTAAAAAAGCCAAATTTTGATTTGTTCGTCGATTACCAAAACACATAAAAAGTTTTCATAACTGATGTGTTTTTACGGCAAAAATACAGAAGTTAAGAGAGTATTCTCACACATATAAGCATCGATTGTCATTTTTAAGTGCTTCCTCTTGGAATTAAGTGTCACTTCAATAGTAATATACTAAATATTTAAAGTGGTATTTATATGTTGATTATTACTGAACAACATTCTAACTGAACATATAA
Source organism: Phthiracarus crinitus (assembly GCA_034698025.1). Taxonomy (NCBI): domain Eukaryota; kingdom Metazoa; phylum Arthropoda; class Arachnida; order Sarcoptiformes; family Phthiracaridae; genus Phthiracarus; species Phthiracarus crinitus. The sequence goes on from JAQGAW010000635.1 coordinate 20,757, forward strand.
TTTATCAAAATTGGTTTCTAAACTGTCAAAATTGCTTTACATCTGTTTACTGTCAAAAATGCTATTAATTGCTTAAAGCGATAGAAACACTTGAATGTATGCTTAACTTTTGTGCGCTAATTTTAAAATTAATGTATTAATAAACTTTGTGTGCGAAAAAAACTTTAAATTAGTTGATCGTTCATGTATTGTCCGTCGTCTTCATATGCCGTTAATGTATTTCCAATCATGAAAACGTTAACAAATTCTAATTCTTCCGCTTCTTCTAAAGATAAATCATTTGGGTTTAGTGTCAAAGACATACTAGACTTACCAAAACGCAAATTAAATCAAAAAACTGTTCAAAATTTGAAATTAAGTTCACTAACAAATAGTTCGTCTTCGCGTGACATTATAGACGGACACAATAATGACATTTATCATTCAACCAGTAATTCCTCGTTATATTATCCCTCAATCGCCACAAACTTGTATAACATGGGTATTAGCGATAATCCATACACGCGATGGTTTTCGCCCTCAGATTTATTTTCTTACACAACAACATTACGTTAGTTAACTAATTATCTAATAATTATTATAATTTATATTAAAACTAATATATTTATATTTCTGATTTTGCTTATTGCACAGCATCTTCATCTTCAACGTCTAATTCATACTCAAACGGTAGAACTGGAGCATCACTTGTATCGAATCCACATTTCGAGCTTCAACAGCAGCACACATCCACATCCGCTTTTATTTCATCATTGACCGCCAATTTTATAGCTTCTGGACAGAAAAGAAAGCGTAGACATCGCACGATATTCACTGAGGAACAACTCGAACAATTGGAGGCTGCTTTCGATAAGACACACTATCCTGACGTGCTTTTGAGAGAAGAATTAGCTTTAAGAGTAGATCTCAAAGAAGAGAGAGTTGAGGTAATATACAGTCAAATTCTAATGTAAGTCAAACTCATTCAAAACTCTTTCAAAATTCGTTCAAAATGTTCGCACATGTGGTCAGTGTTTTCAAAACTAAGTCAAAAATATGCAAAACTAAGTTAAAAATGTATTAGTTTTGTATCATTTTGCATAACTTATTTTATTGAAGAATAAAAATTTTAATGGTTTTACTTGAAACTAATATTTAAAGCTTATTAGTTTAAATAAATGATGATTTATTTTCCAAGTCAGTCTAATAGAGACTAAGTAATGAAATATGAAAAATGCAGTTATTGTCTGATTACACTACTGTTATATTTGAATATTATTATAACTGCTAATCATTAAAAGCACAAATAAAATTATATTTTAAATTACATTTTCAATATAAGCTTAATACTATATGCTTTTCCGCTTTTTAGCTGACTTTTTTGTTAAGAAGTCCAGCTTATGGGTTTGACCATGTCTACTCGCCGTCTGTACGTACGCAGCCTTATACTAATAAAGGGATTTCTCCTGTCTCTTGTTTTAATAAAGGGATTTGAATCTTGCTCAATATAAACACTAAAAGACTAGTATAAACTATTAAAAAGCGTAGCATGACTTTACAACTAATGCAATACCGCTAACGAGTATACCGCTAATGCAATACAGCTAAAGACTTTACAGCTAACGACTATACCGCTAACGCCTTTACCGCTAAATTATATTTATAAAATTATTAATTATGAAAAATCTATAATTGATCAAACAAACAAATATTTCTACTAAGAAGGATAATTTTTCGATATTAGATTGAATAAATTTTAATATTTTATAATTATATTTTCGCGGTATAGTCGTTAGCTGTAAAGTCGTGGAACCATTAGAAAGTCAGCTCTATTTGAATGTTCAGTTTTTTTTGTTTCCTAAATTCTATATTACTATAACGAGAAAGATTTGAAGATCAGAAAACCTTTTTTCTGGAAAAAGATAAGTTCTGATAATACAAAAATCTGTAAATGATTTTGACATTATTTTAATTAAAAACCGGGAATTATTCAATTCATAGTTGAAAATACTATCCTATAATAGTAATATAATACCTAACGCCAGACTCAAACACCACTTATCCAACAAAAAAAAATCCGATCCAAGCATATGATTGGAACGAATCAATTGAATGACCACTTGTCGAGCAGTCATTTCAACAATATAAAAGTTAATAAAGCTGTCGGCAACACAATAACCAAATTAGTGTGCGATCTGCCATAAGTCCGCTCTTCCATTATCTCCAATCAAAATCTAATTGAATTTTTCTCTCTATCTCTTTTGATATCGTTATTGATCTCTCCTTTTCATTATATCTGTTTGGCTATAGGTTTGGTTTAAAAATCGTCGCGCAAAGTGGAGAAAACAACAGAGAGAGGAATCGGAAAAAATGCGCGAACAGTCTAACAAAACATAGTTTTTCTCATCAATTTTAGCTTTTGCTTAAAAATTTTAGCTGATCTCAATTTTTCTATTAACATAAGCTTATTTTATTTTTTCCTTAAATAGTTTAATTTAACTTAGTTTAATGTAAATTTTTTTGTTTAATCTAGAATTGCATAAAAACTTTAAATGTAAAATTCTTGTGATGTTAATTTACTAATTGTGCAATTTTTGTTTAATGTTATGATTCACATAAATAGTTGACAATTGTATTCAAATGATCTAAATTATACTTATTTCAATAAATGTCGAATTGATATTATAGACATAAATAGGCATATTGTATAAAAAATTCTAAAAGAGATATAATAATAAGTTTAATTGAAATGGTATTCGCTTTAATTTACTTTTGGATAAACCATATAAATTACATGATGATTCATATACAGTACAGTATCGGTTATATTACTCATTCATTGATCGGATATGTCCACAATAATGGTAATATAAGCTGCTAAATAATTGAATAGAACTAATACTTAGCTGAAAACACTTTTTAATAAAGGAAAATCACAAAATGACAAATTAATAGTTAGATATAATAATCGAATGCATGGCAAAGATGCCATGAAAGTGAGATAAAACTTTACGAGAAAGCGTAACGTAATTTAATGTTTTTCAAATAAAAACAAGTAATCTTTTTTCGATTCATTTTATAAGTACGGTATACTTCATTATTTTTTTGTGCAATTTTTCATAGGGTTTCACTGCTTTTATCACTAATACCCCAAATTCTGTAGAAGACATACTAATGCTTTTAAGCTATTTTCGGGCTGTTTTGTCAGCGTTAATATAATTGTTGACTACTCTCATAGTTTATCAATAAATTACTTTTTCAATCAGTATTCAATTAAGTGAAGCACAGAAAATTCTTCAATTGCTTTAACAATATGTAAGCGCATAACGTAATAATAATGTAAAACACTTTTTATATAACTTATAAAAACATCAAAGCATACGATTGAGTTGTAATTGTTTTTTGTTGACTTCAAACTTTTAAGTATTAAATTAATTTAATTTCTTCGACGTTGAATCAAAAAATGTGTAAATTTACAAAAAATCTTTTCAAATCGTAAAAAATTTATCCTTCGTTTAATTTGATACGTATAGTGATTTTATATTCTGATGTTCAAAATAAAGATTTTTAAGCAAAAGAGTTATTAATACAGTAATATAAATGCGGAGAATTGTGTTGTAAGATCTAAATTATGAATTACATGGCATTTACACTTTAAGTCTTACATTACCATTAATAACTTCCATAATTAATGCTTAAAGTAAGAGAGATTTTTGTTGAGATTAACAAATATATAATAATTCTGTAATCTATTGAAAGAGTTTATCGATCAATTAATGAATTAATGTTGTTATTAAAAATATTGGTAACCGTAAGCCAGTCTCAGTCTCAATCACAGTCACAGCCACTGTTTAATTCTTAGACTAATTCATACTTATAGGATTAACACTGAGTTAAGACTCAGTCTCTCAGTCTAACCGCTTAATCATAATCTTGAAACCTTAACAAATTTAAGTCTTAAAGTATATTAGAGGAAATAATCTTTTTCCAATGTTATGAAATATTCTGAAAGTACAAAAATAGAATCTAATATCATAAAACGGCATTTTGTTTATTGTATTTGAATCCAATGGAAAGCTTGTTTGGATATTCCTGTCTATATTCACTACTATTGACGAATGTGCGCACATTTAATAACGTGAATTAAAAATAAGAGTATCAAACGATTAAGCGATCCAAGGATTAAAACGATCTCAGATTTAAACGATAGGAGATTAAAAAGATGAAACTTCCTTTCAGTGTAACGCTCACTGTCTCTCTCTCTCACGATTTTTGAAGATTCTGTTATGCTATACTCGTCTCTCTCTCTCTCTCTCTCTCTCTCTCTCTCTCTCTCTCTCTCTCTCTCTCTCTCTCTCTCTCCGCTCTTTGCTCTTTTTCCAATTTCATTTGTTGTGTGCCCTTTGCTGTTTGAAATCTCTAGTTAAATCAATGAATCACTTTTATGATGTAAATGTGCATCTGTTTTGCATTGTAGTGTTTTGTATTATAGTAGATTATCCGTCAGTCCTTTCCGTGAATGAAATAAAGCGGTCTCTAATACAAAATACTAGTCTAAGAGATTTACTTATTACCACAAGGCTTATTACATTTTTGGGCTTTTCGTATTAAAGCCTTATGATTCGTCTTTTTTCTGGCCTAAGGCTCAATCGCAAAATCGACAATGCATTGCAGAAATGGCAGGCAAAACCATAGTCTCATAGCAGCACACAATATCTGTTTGGACATAAACCTTTGTCGGTGGTCTAAAGCCACACACAGATGTGTGCTCTCAATACTCGTTTTAGTTTAAATGCTTTAAGAAAAAAAGATTTAATCGCACGGAAAATATGTTTTCAACCGAACGCACAAACCACTAACATATAAGAACTTTAGCTAAAACCAAAATCCAGATAAAGGTCAAGATTTAACTAATACTCAAAAGTCTTATTTTGGTGTCTGCTAATCGATTTCATTGCGAAATTGGGTATTCCTTACATCCGTATATTTCCTATCAACTGTTAATCTCTAATTAACACTAATAATACCGCTTTCACCGGTTTGTGCGCTTACAGTATTTTTACTATTTTCGATCGGTTTGGGGTAGAATTATAGTTCAATTGAAATTCAATTGAAGTTAAAATATATGTTTCGATTCCGATATTAATTAAAACAGTTATATTTTATAATTTCGACAATTTGATGAGTAAAACTAAGCCTTTGTCGGTAATAGAAGGTAACAATAGAATGTAAAAAACTATTGTAAACTGAAAGTATAGCTCTAAACTTCAATAGACATCAAAGGGTCTTCAAACTTGTCTTCTAAACAGTTTTTTTCTAATGTAAATATTTTTCTATGATTCTGCAGTTTATTCTGGGCTTTATAGTTGAGCACATAAGACATGACCAGAGTCTCTCCTTTTTCGGAAATCCGACTTTTTTATAGTTAATTAAAACTTTCGGAATTTAAAATATATGAGTTAATTAACTTATTA
>JAQGAW010000636.1:0-26202 GCA_034698025.1 Phthiracarus crinitus
TTAACAAAAAACATTCCATATTGTATTCAAGTCTCATTACTATTGACAAGCATGTATTCGGAACTAACACCTCGTCGTAATATAATTTTATTAAATTTATAATATTTTCTTTAATTAATTTATTAATTTTTTAAGCTTATTTTATTCATTAATATTAATGTTTAATCCATATTTAAAGCAGATAATTTATCTAGCATTCTAATACTTATTTTTAAAATTCTTTTAGAGGCCGCTTTATATATATGACACAATAAAGAAATGGTTAAGAATCTAACTATTGATCCCAATCATTATTGTGGTCGACATTAATCTATTTTTTACAGATAATATTTCTGGTTTGATTTTCGGTTATGCTAAAAACATTTGGTTGTGCATAAATTATTGTATTTTCTAATACTTCCATAGTGTCTCTCACTATCTCATTCAATAATTCTAATTCATCCGAAATTTCAGACTCTTGATCAATTGTGATAATTTTGATAGAATAATTATTTTCTTCATAATGGAATTGCTTTTTATGCCAAATTAATTTATATAATATAGAAAATATTCATTCACAGAATTCACATACATATACCATATTTTTTGTTTTTAAAATTTTGTTTCTATTATTTATCAAAACTTTCATGCTAAGGTCATTTTGTAAAAAGTAAGTCATAGAAAGTAACTATAAATCATACTGAACCAGTAATAAGTTACAAGGAGACAGTATGAAATGAGTAAGGAGTCACTAAGGAGTCACTAAGAGTGAGTAAGAGTTAGAATGGAGTCGTTATAAGTCATAATGAATCGTGGAGTTAGTTGGAGTCAGATATGAGTTATATTTAATCATTAAGTTGTCAGAAAGGAGTCAGTTTTGAGTTAATAGGGGTCTGTAAGGAGTCTCTAAGAGTCAGTAAGTAGTCTGAATAGAGTTACTAAGAGTCAGTATGGAATCATTAAGAATCTGTAAGGAGTTACAAGGAATCTGTAACGAGTCACTAATTGTTAGATAGTAGTCAATAAGGGTCACTTGGAGTTAGAAAAATCACTTGGGAGTCACTAGGTATTATAGTTTGTTTTTAATTTAGTTATAGATTTTATTAGTCGTCTATAATTAATTTTTAATTGGAATTTAGTTTTTTACTTGTATTATTTTACTCATATTTGATATTTTAATTAATTTTAAAATTTAAAGTCAAAAAGGGTAATAAACTCGAGTCAATATTTGTTTAACCGGTTAAGGTTAAGAGATAAGACATTTCTTTAACTTTTTTGCAGCACCTATTCTAATCTCATAATATCACATTTTTTATCCGCCTTCAAAATTTGTCAGATATTTGGATTTGTGTATGTCCGTCTGTCCGTCCGTCACAATATATTTATTATTAAAGGAAATTAAGGGATTTTCCCTTTATTTATGTTTTTTAAGGGATTTTTTTAAAAAGACTCTTATCTTCAAAAAAAACACTGTTTAAATAAAAAAAATCGATAAAAATGAATAAAAATCATTCTTGAAAAGCAAAATATTCTGAAAAATAATTAAAAATTTGTATACAATTAAAAATATTGTATTATTTATGAAGAAATATCTGTTATTTTATGCCATATTATGGCATATGCCGTTATTTTATAAAGAAATATCAGTAAATAGTAGGAAAAAATAGAATAAAAACCCATTAACTGCGGCATATTCCGTTATATTGTGTCATATTCTGTTATTTATGAAGAAATATCTGTAAATAGTGGCAAAAAATTGAATTAAAACCCATTAAATGCGGCATATTCAGTTATATTGTGGCATATTCCTATTTTCTGAATGGCATATTCCGTTATAATTAAATTTTAATAACGATTAAATTAAATTGAAATGAATAAGAATGAAAAATTTCAACATTTTAGAGTGGCATATTCGGATTAATATAAACAACTATATTCCTTACAAAATAACTATAATGTTTAGATATAAATTTCAAAGTTAGAAAACATAACGTTAATAATGGGAGCGAGCGATGGAAAAGAGCGAACGACCAAAAACTATCTTAACTTAAAAATGAAAAGTCAGATATTACGACCGTTTCGATCTTGTTTTGTATTACAAATGCTATTAAAAAAATTTCAGAATATATATTATTTTTAATTTAAAATTACACTGAAGCCGCTGAATCGTAATTATTTAATAAAATTATTATAACAGTAGAATGTTGTAAATTAGCGATTAAAGCTATCATAAATAATTCTGTTCGAAAACTTAAACGTATTTTTTAATTAATTTATCACTACTTGAAATATGTGTTAAAAAAATTACAAAACTCATCATTTTTAGATATTACTAACATTTCAAACGATTACTTAATAATTTTTTATTTATAACTCGATAAACCTCTTATTACATAAGAATAAAATACAAGTGTAGAGAAAGTAGTGCTAAAACAGCTGTCGAAATGCCATTACGACATCCGTCACATTTCACTGAATATGTGTCACAACCAGCATATCTGCTCACAGGAATTCGCGAGTGTTGTCCGCATTCGTGATACACTTTTTTCAAACACTTACGCCTATCTAATTCTGGACAACACAGTTCCTAATCCACAAAATTTTTAAAATGATTTTTTTTCATAAACATTTTTTATTAGATTCATTATAAGTTATTTTTGAATACCTTAGTTAACGGATAGTCCTTCACGTGTTTCGTCTTCTCTCTCATCTTAGACTCGCATTTTTCCGATTTTTTGTGCGCACATTCCTCCTGGGAATCGCTGAGAACCAAATCACTCGCAACAATGAAGCAAAAAATAAATAAAAACAATACGTATTTCATATTTTCTATTCGGTATTGTTTAACAAATATATCGATAAAGTATTGTTAACTTAAAAATACAATATTTAGTTCAGTAAGTATTTTTTTACGCAAACACAGGCACACTATGAAACTGAAATTGCGTCGTGAAAACCATATTTTATTTTTAGAGTTGTGTTTTAACATGCGTTGTGTGCTCTCAATGTCAGAAATGTGTTTAATTGACGAATAAACCTGATTACGTCAGACCTTTCATTGCAAATATAAATAAGTATTACTAAATTACTGCACGATTTTTGTTTGTTTGTGCGTAGCTTTTCTAGTTGTGTGGTTAAATAAAATGAAATTTAAGAGAGAATATGATTTTTAATTTTTTCTAAACGAGATTTTTTTCTTGTGTTAATTTAGTTTATTTATAGTACAATAAAAATAACATAACACCAGAAACGTATAGAGAATTGTGACACAGAAAAATAAAACAGAAAACTGATCTCGTTTTAGAGATGCGTTGAATGAATCAAGTGATTTCGATCATATGGCACTCAAATTTTAAAGAAAACAATGCCTTGACATCAATTTCATTCGAATTTAAATGTAAGAATTTTTTACTCGTTACATACTTTAAAATAAAAAAAGTTTGTAAACAACAGTGAAAATACTTTTATTTGTTTAAATAAGGTAAGCATCAAACGAGTGTATTGTGTAGTAAAGCTATTGATAATTTTCTATACACAAAAAAACAGAATAAAAGTAATTACATCCATGTGTGTAATTAATTTACACCATAGATCTCAGGTCTTAGCGTGTAATTTATTCGCATTCATTTTCGCAGTCACCTTCAAACAAAAAAAAAGTTTCGATAACAAGTTTTTACAATAGCGCTTTAATAGCATCGTTAATATCAGTGATGATTATGTGTACAAATTCAACTACAAATAAGTAGCCACGATATTTCTAATGTGTTAACATTGGTTTTTACATTGAAAATGAAATAAAACCGAGAAGTATTTTTGAGAAATTATTTAGTTTTGAATAAAAATGATCGATACGTTTTCGTATTAAATTTACAGATTATAAAAAGATTAGATAAATAAACTGCACATTAATATACAAAATGAACAGAGAGTTGTTTCAGTGAGTTATGCGCTGAAAAGTAGAACAAGTAAAGATATTAATAGAAAAACGGAAAACTTTTCGCAACAACAGCTTCCTTTAGCGTTGCCATCGCTCTCGCGTTCGCCGTTTTTATTATCACTCGAGTATCTTCCGCTTCTGTTATTTTCTTCGTGTTTATTTCTGGTGATGGTTGCGTAATCGCAACTCACTCCATCATCGAATTGCTTGCAATCGGACGGTGAAAGGCTATACCTAGTCTTCGGAATCGTTGATAATTCACATGTGCTGAATGCTTTGGTTATGCAGTCTCGCGCTTCGATCACTGGACAACACAATTCCTTTTGAGCGAAAAGATAGAAGTGATTATAAATATTGTAATATTGCATTATTAGATTAAATGAGAATATATGAGATTATATAGAAGTTTCAGTTAATTGTAATGAATTTACTTTTACAATGAACCGAACCGTTTCAAAGTTAATAGCAAATGAAACACTCGAATGCTTGGCTTTAAAAAGGTTTGGTTCACCGAAAACGTGATTATTTTGCTGTAATATAATAAAAATTAATAAAATATAACGTCTAGTGACAAAAAAAATTAAAATATTTTCTGAATAATCTAAAAAAATGGCAAAATATAGTTTTAAAAAGCAAACAAAAACACAAACAAAAACAACAAAACGGTTCATAAAATAAATCATACGCTCGTTGTTTGTCGAATATCCAAGTCTTTAATTTTGTCTCGAAGCACGTTCTGACACTCGGTCTTCTTTTCCTGTATACATATTTGCTGATTTGATTGACAGCTAACTTCGGATCGCGAGATAACGAAATTGATTATAAGCACTGCCGTTAAATAACTCATAATAGATAATAAAGATTTGTAAGCAAGTTATGGTTAAATGAAATGTGGCGAAAAAAAACTGTTTATGTTTGAGCGTAGAGGCAATGCTAGTAAAGTAATTGTCAACAATATCTGGCAGTAAATCAAATTTCGATACATCCTTATTTTAGATATCAATGTCATCTGAAGTCATCAAATAAAAGTGTAGATACACTTGAATTAAGCGGAGCTATACTTGTTTCAATGTTTTTCTATTACTATTTCTTAGTTTTGTTACTTAATTAATGATACCAGAGCTGTAGAACAGTCTAAATGTAAACGTAGGAGTTTTTTTCATTTTAGTAAAAACTCATGTATAATGTTCAGGGTGTCCTATGCTCTGATGGTTTAGGGAGCTATCCTTTAGAATTTTTTCAAAATTCAAACGAGTAAACTCACCGGATCTAAGCGACAATATTTAGGCCTTTGTCCCAATTTCCAAAATTTTTTAAACAAAAGCGACGAAAGCCTAAACAATACCCCTCGAAAAACACATCGAATTTAAACCATAATTTTTTTGAAAATTTGACCAAAAATTAAGCTCACAAAAACTCATCGGTTTTGATGAACAAATGTTTTATATTTGGATAAAAAATTTTCAATTTTCAATTTTTTGTCTTTGAAATATCAAAATTTTTGGTAGGGGTGGTCGAGTTTTGGGGAGGGGGTATGCCCGCTCCAGATCTTCTTGGGACGCCCTGATTATGTTTAAATGAGCTGTTAAAAATAAATTTTTATGAATTTTTTTATTGGGAAGTTTTTCTAAAGGACTTATTTAAATTGTTTGTTTGATAATTCGTTTAAAGAACAGATTTAAAATTAGATAATGAAAAACTGGTTTGTTCTACAATTTAAGATTAAAGATTGATTGTTTGAAAACTTACACTACGTTTTATTATTGTCTGTTTAAAAAAATTCTGTTCTTTTTAAAAATTTTTAAAAATTATGTAATACGTAATTGCTATTTATATACGAAATAAATATGAAATTTATGTTCAATTTGATTATTAGAAATGATTAATTTGAAAATCCCATATTTGTTGAAAATGCAACAATGTATCTGAAATATATTACAATAATAAAAATAATAATCGTTTTTTTTGTAAAAAAAATAATAAATAATAGAAAATCTAATTGACCCAAATGCTTGCGTTTGTCGTTATTAGAATTAGATATATAGACCAAAGCATTGAACAACTGGTTTGTATGTATAGTTAATGAAAACGTACGAGTTTTTATTGATTAAGAGTTAAAAGGTTTGTATGGCTCGGCTGCACAAGCCATTACTTAACATAAAGCCTAATTCTAGGCTCGGTGAGATTAATTATTCCAAATAGCCTGAGCTTTTTAACATGCAATTCAGCATAATTGTTTAATGTCACAGAAAATTCAAAAATGTATGGCTTAGTGGTTGTATTGAAATCATATTTCTGTGTGAAAACAATGTTTATAATTAGTATATAATAAAATGAACAATTTCGAAGTAAAACAAGAAAGAGTATGAACATAGATAATGAGCTTACTTTGTATTATGTTATAAGTTAATTATAATCAAATTTTTAGTGTATTAAAAATTTTTGGTATTTTAATTATTTATTATATTGTTGCACAACTATTTTTTATTTTTGTTTTCAAGTAGTTTGTACTTTAACTATATTGTTTCTACGAAAAGTTTTAAAATATATTGTTGTAAATTGCACTTCAGTAAGTTTTTTAAAATTTTTGATTCAGTTGTGTTTTGTGCGGACACTCAAAAGTATTATATATGATAATATGATTACGCGTGTGAATGGTTTTACACGAATTAGTTTTAATAATGTTATTTTAAACAATAGTTTATCCAATTTTATCCTATATTTATCATATTTTAATAGATATTAACAATAATTTTGAATATTTTAAAGTCATTTAACAAACATATAGTCACTTTTTAGATTTAAACCCATTTATAGCCCAATTTAAGCCATTTTTTGTCCATTTTTATCCTTTAAAAACACAATTTTGTCCTATTTTAAGCTCTTATTTAGATCATTTTTACAATTTTAAAACCATGAAAGTCTGAATGTTTATGCCCATTTATAGAATTACATACATTTTCCAGTTATATATACATACTTATTGAATGCTGTTATTCCCAAAACTTTGCCAACAGAAAGATTTCGATAAGGTCTTAATTTTTTTCTCTAAATTGATACATAAATAAGTTCATAGAATTAAAATTTATTATTTTGATCATAATTTGTTTTATTGTAGACACATTGCTTAATGGCATTCTTACACGAAAACGTTGATTGGATCAAATGAAACTAAACTTTGAAATATAAATAATATTTTAAATTGAATTTCTTTTAAAAGATATGAAACTTATACTAAATTTTAACTTCATGATATAGTCTGATATTGGGGTTTTACTTTAATATCAAAAACCAATAATTTTACTTAAGTTATTTGCGTCATATGATATTCCACTGACGCAAATGGAATAATTTTTTAATTTAAAATTTATTAGAATAATTTTTAAGCACTTTTTCACATGTAATTATTATAAATCAAGTTGATAATACTAATATCATAAGCATACAAATTAAAAAAAACTATGTTCTATGTAAATAAATTTTTTACGATTTTTATTAAGTTATTCCTTTAAAATTACGCTTTTTTGAAGTGTATTTAAGTCTATGTCTATTATTTTATTAAGTTTTTAACATAACTCAAACCGTTTCCAACGATTATTGTATTTGTGCCGCGGATTAGAATAGTTATGCTGTTCGTTATGCTTCGTTGTCGTCATTGGATATGTTCTATTGACAGTTTAAGAAATCCGAAATTTTAATCGCCATTGACTGCGTGAGCATAAATAAGGTATAAGTACCATATATGCTACTTGACTTCGGCAAAGAGGACATGATGGATGCATTTCCACCCATTATGTAATACAATTGAGGCAATAATTGTGTTCGCAACCTATTAAGTATTTAAATATCATTATTATTTGATTGTACTCAATTGTATTACACAATGGGTGGAAATACATCCTTCATGTCCTCTTTGCCGAAGTCAAGTAGCATATATGGTACGAATGCCTTATTTAGACAATTTATTCGGCAGACGTATGGCCTTTTGCCCAAATGATTGCGGCTTCACGTTCCCATATGAAGAATGGATGTTCCATCTTCCGGGGTGTTCGACTCCACTTTGTCCAAGAGGTAAGTAGCTTAATTTGCAATTTAATTTGCAAAAAACACTCTTTTTCTTTAGGTTGCGGCTATGAAGCCCACAATTTTGATGGCCATAACTGTGTCCATTATTTGCTCGGACAGCTCAATGAAGCTCGAATTTCAAATGCAACATTGATAGGCTTCATCCATCAAGAAAAGGAAAAAGTCTTGAAACCCGGGAGACGCTCGTAGCCGAAAACGGGTATATACAGTCCCATTTTCTAAACCTTAATTAGTTTTATTTTTAAATTTAGGACTGAGAATTCTTAATCAAGACCTTCGGGTTAGCATAAGAGCTCTAACAAGACAAGAAGAGGGTAATGGGGGAGCTTCTGGCAGTCATCCAATGAATCTGCTATCACGAAATCGCCGAAATTAAACATAATTTCTATTTCAATTTCAATTTTTTAGTTTAATTTTTCATTTTATAGTTAAAAACATCTGATTTATTCAAATATCAAATGTATTCAATTTAATTTTTGATAATAACACTTTTTATGGAATGAAATTAAGTCTAAAATTTATTTATTTAAACAGAAAATTGGCATAATTTGAACGATTTGACGCACTGACCCTCAGACCCCCCTAAACTGCTTCAAAACAACTGTTTTTGAATAAAATTAGTAAAAAATAGTTGTTTTGAAGCAGTTTGGGGAGTGTTCTGAGGTTAAGGGCATCAAAACGTTCAAATTATGCCTATTTTATGTTTTTTATGGGTGGGATCAGCCGATCAGTGTTAAGAAAAACTTACAAGTTGTCTATCAGCGCGCTTTTTTGGGTTAGATGATAGATTAACCACGTAATGGGAGGGGTTTACTTATTACAGCCAATCAGAGAAGAGACATTCTGTATGAATGGGCAGATATACGCCTCGAATTCGAAGAATTTGATGTCGTATATCTACCCTACACTACTTCTATCCACTATGGATGACTACTGATAGAAATACACTGACATATAATGAGTTAATTGATGTTCTACAACCATATATATACCCTCTTAATAACATTGTTATCCATTTATAAATAATAATTTTTCATTGTAAACTTTTAATTTTTTTCAATAAATGTTTTAATCAAAATAATTTCTTTGTTTCATTTTATCCTATTGTTTGAAAGGGTGTTACCATTTTTTAGCATACCTATTTTTATGAAATATTTTCGTCCAACACTCTTCTGGACCTTATAAATCCTAACTGAATATCGTATGTTTTTCAGCAAAATGGGTGAGAAGTTTTGCGTATGATTTTAAAACTTTTTATGATTTTACAAAATGCAAAGTAATTATTATTCAGACAATTAAAAAACTAATTATACTTCAAAATATGATATTTTTATTTTATTGATTAGATTTTGACTAAAAATGATCGAAAAATTTTGAAAAATTTAAAATACTTTAACATTAAATATTAATATCTTTTATTTAATAAAATTATTTTTAAAGAATTTTCTAAAAGTAAAATTTAGTTCACATTCATGGGCACAACTAGTCATAAACTAATGTCATTTATTTCGCTCAAATATTTCTGCAGTTTTGAGAAAAAATGTAACGATAATCGCGATTATCTAAAATGAAAAATTAAATCCATATAATTTTAACAAAAAATTATTTTAAATGTTTAACAACAACACATTAGCAGTGAACAAAAAATATATATAATACCTCATAGAAGCGAAAATAATTGACAAGAAATAATTTCGAGCAATAAAACCCAATGTTTCGTTTGCCCAATGTTTCCATCATTGTTGCTAACTTTTATTGTTATTAAAAATAATGTAAATTTAAAAATGTACTGCTTATTGGTTAAGCATTAAATTTTAAGCAAACAACCTTTAGTTTAGAGCTCGCACTCAACGAATTGATATTAATTAAGTATACTTTAGTGATGGCTGTCAGCGATTTATTCGCTTGCGATGCCAGAGATGACGCGGAATTGAGCGGAAACCAAACGATAAAACCGGTGAACAGTGCGGTGTAAATGAATATTATTCGCAGCATTACATTGAAATTAGTAAATATGATGTTATAGAATATAAGAGCATTTGTCTGCGTAAATGTGACGCACAGCCAGAATAAAATCTGCGACCAATAGTTGTTATTACACTCTTTAATCTCATTATGTATTTCATGCAACGTTCCGATCATTTCATTCAATCGGCTATTATTGCTTAACTTAAATCCATTCACGTATAGCTGGAACTGTCTTTTCACTCGCCGGAGCTTTATTTTAAAATAATGGCATAAGATATTAAAATAGATAATTTGCCACATTGTGATCTGTACGATACAGAAGCAGCCATAAGCGAATAATATGCTCCACGGAATCACCGATAATATTACTTGATTTACTGTGGAGTTAATCGCTAACGGGTAGAATGAAACGGCGAACGCGAATAATGGTACGCATGATAGTATCAGTTTTGGTATTATGAACGAGCGTTTCGGGTGTTTTAATAGTCCGTGAATTTCTTGCTCGTTCATCAGACCGATAGTTTGCGGCGAAACGAAACCGGAAATCATTTCAAATGGCTTCATGTACGATGGCTGACGGTTTTGCTTGTAATGCCAGTAATTGATTGTTTGCGATATAATCGACATGAAAAAGTATAGCACGAAAAATGTGTTGAGCGGCTCTTTGAGCCCAAGAAAGTAAGGAAACTCTCCGATAGCTATAAAGATATCTTTGTTATCGGTTTTGATTAGCAATAGTGTGGCAATAGATTTGGTCCAAAATATTGTGGTAACAATGAAAACAGGGCACGGATGGAATAATTTACTGCGTTCGTTGTCCGAACCAAATGAGTATTGAGATAAACCGATTCTATAGAAATGATTTCCGGCCGATTTGATTATGATATCTGGCAATAATTTTTCGGACGGATCGAAATAATTTGTATTCGTTATTTTAATCATGATTAGCGAAATTAATTGTTCCTAATTTGATGATAATTTAAGTGATTCTGTTTCATAAAAATAACTAATTAGAAAAACGTTTTTTACGGCAAATATTCTTAATGTTTTTTAAGCGCTTTTTTATTTGGAAATATAATAAATAGAATTCTGTGCATACAAATAGTTATATTTAGAAGTTTGAATAAGAATCATTAAACTGGCGATAAAATAAAGGTCAATGAAAACTATCATAAATTATAAACAAATATTGTATTCTACTATTTTGTGTATTTATTTTTAATCGATAAATTCATTTATTCAGAAATAAATGCTAAATTTTGTTATCAACTTTGCACGGCATTACCGAAATAAAATAAATAATATTTTTTTAAATAAAGCACAATACTAAGCGAATTATTTCAAAATTAAATAAATTTTAAATATTCATTAGTTATTCTTTTCATTTTAATAGATAATAATAATATTTCTGAAAAATAATATATATTAATATATAATTATTAATTTATTTTAAAATGTATGCAAAATTTAATTATTTTGATATATCCAAATAAATTCAATTAATAGCAATTAAATCCATGATAATCAAGATTTTCGATATAAATTAAATGTTTAGTGAAATCTTGTTTTCTTTTTCAAACGAGCCTCTGGTGCCACATCTTGAGCTAACTTCACGAAAAAAGCTGCCGTTTCATTTCCAGAAGGGATTATGTTTTCACGCGGCAATAAATGGCCATAATATCCACGATCTCGCAATTCAATTGTGTACGAATACTTTGAGCCACAAAATTCGTACGCGAAGTCTAAATTAATTTATTAAAACAAAATTTTCGGGAATTATTTTATTTTCCGGAATATAATTGCTTATAAATAAAAGCTAAGAAACCCGATGCTCACCGACAGCATTACCAGCGGCAGGATCTGAAGGTAAAAAATTTATTACTCGAATAAATTATTTTTGAACGGATAAAACATAAATTACAGTATTTTACTCACACAATAAGTTCGTTATGGTTCCAACTCTATACGGCGTACCATAAACAGAACTCAAAGCGTCGGTTGCATTCAAACCTTTTCCTAACTAAATAAACGATTGGATTTTTATATTAAAAATGAACGCGAAACGTGTCCAATACTTTACCAGCGCATCATTATCTGGTGGCAAATTAGTTCCATTGCCCTATTATTTAATTTGGATTACATAAAACTTATTACTATAGTTTTTCTGTAAAATAATTTTCTCGCTCTTTGTTTACCCAAGAATATAATAAAACTTGACCGGAAGAATGCACAGCAAAGTAAACCACAGGCCGACTGCCCAACAGATAGTCTTGCAACGCTTTCACCTCCGGATTGTCGTTTGGGTACGCACCGCCGTAATTATTACTGCATGGGTTATTGCTTACGCCCACAGTCATCCATTGGTGATTAAAGTTTCGGTTCGGATCAGTGCCTAAATTTTCATTTAATAAAGTTATCGAAAAATTTTTATTCATAATTTATTTAAAAATATTAACTTCAAAATTTTTATATTGAATTTAATGAATATTGTCATAAATAGTCACAAACCCACACAAGTAGATCCAGCATTAGGTAATCTCGTTTTCCTCCATAAGCGATCCTAATTTAATAACAATTAAATGGAATATCTTTCTAATAACAAATCTCATAAAATTTTAGTGATAATGCACTCACATTAGTGTGCGTATATTGAAATCCGTCCGGATTAAGAACCGGTACGATATAAAAATCATAGACGGTTAACAAATTAAGAATAACTGGATCGTTATTAGCATATCCGTCCACAAGATATTGAATAAAATAAGTAACAGTTGCGTACGTAATCCATTCTCGAGCGTGTATATTGGCGTCAATAAAATAAATTGGTTTATGATGCCTGCTATGGATACCGATGTTAAGTAGTTTTATGTCGCGGTTTTCGTATGATTTACCGATAACTTCGAGTGACGCTATGGCTGGATATTGTGCCACAACTGCGTCTAAAAAGTTAAAAACTTCGTCTAACGGTCGATAATCGTCCCAAAACCCAGGAACCACTTCTCGCTTAAACCCAGAAAATTGTCTCAGAATTGGCGCATTCTTTTGTTTTTCTATAAGTCTGTCATATGAGAAGTTTAATGATGTATTTAATATTATACTTATTTGTTTTTAACTCACGCTCCGACGTCACCAATAATTACTGAGTTTTGAATACTCTGATGGCTGATAAGATTACCGAATAAATCCTTAAGGTGTGGCGGAAACATGATATCCACGGGTGAGTTCACCGCTGTTGGATATGACCAGAAATCTAACTGCGAAATATAGATAAATGGTTAGTAAAATGGAATGGTTGTGATGAGAATGGATGTGTACCTCATATTCAATAGACGATAACCTTTGAAGGTATTCGATCTCAGTTATTGTCGACGGAATAAATCTAATAACCGAATATCCGTCATAACTTTTAACATCGTATGAAATAACTGTTCCGCAAAATGTATTGAAATAAAAAATAAGAATCAATAACAAATTATTTTTCATATTGTTAAGCATTTTCTGCAGAAAAAGAGCAACTAAATTGAATTATGTATCACTTACTTTGTAATAAGTAGTCATAAAATTCAATATCAGTTTTTGATCATACTTTTATAATAGTCTAAAAAATATAAAGATAATACCGAACTTCCATTTATGCCGATCGCATATTTCATTTTTATACTATTGTTTCGCTTATATTTAAAAGAGACTTTTTTATGCCGAACAGTCACATAAACACCGAAGCAAACATAATAGTAAATTGTTTTCTTAAATGAGCGCTAAACCCACCTAATTTTTTCTTCAATAAAATATAAGTTATTGTAGCGTTACATGTAATATTAAAAATAACGCTTTTATTTACTCATCCATGTTTGTCACGAAAGTAATAAAGAAATGTAAATTTTATAGCAATAAGTTATTACTTTTAACTGTTCAACAAAATCTAATTGAGTTTATAGTTTCAAATAAAACAATGTTTTTATCGCGATAATTAAAACTGTGACACAAATAAATAAAGCACGAGTGAGTTGATTAAGGGGATAAGGAAATATGCTTTTATTAATTCAATGTTAAATGTAATATCATTTATTTAATAAATTTCATTTTATTTCAAAAACTTAAAAAATAACTAAACTGCTAAATATGTTCAGCAATTAATTCGACTCTTGATTTAATCATAATAATATTAATAACATTAAGTTAAATTGCAAATCAATAATTAATACCTATTTTGAAATTCCAATATACCTTAGAGTAATAAGTTCTATTAAAAATAAATATGTTTTTGGCTTCAGGCAAATACTAATCGTTAATGTGTTTAATAACGATTATAATTTTATTTAGTTTTTGATTTTTATGATTTCGACGTATGTTTGAACTGCCAATTAATTAGGAATGCATCATTTGATTATTTATGAGTGGTAAACATACAGAAATTTTTTAACAGCGATTCATTTATTTTTCATACGTGACGTTTATAGAAATTTTTTATTAAGTAAAAAACACCTAAAATAACGAACACATACATTAAAATTAAACTAGAGAAATGACTTAATAAGTTTATTTTTTAAAATACATAAATATTAATTAATTTTTCTTAGTTTTAAGAGTTAGTAAAAAGTATTCGCTGCAAATAATATACTTTATGATAACTATAGCTATTATTTCTATTGAAAGCACAAGCATTATTCTAACTGAGAATTAGGATCTAAGAAATGTTCTAAACGAAAATATAAAAATAGGTAATAAGTTTCATTAACCAAAGCTCCATAATGTCGATTTTAAATATTTAAATTGAAGATAATTAACGAATTCGAATACCAAAAATTTAAAACAGACTAAATTCATCAATACAGAGGTTAAATAGATTATATAAATTACTGACTTTTTATATTTACTTTCTAACTGATAATCTTTTTAAAGTCTAGACACATTATAAACAAAATTGATATTTTTCGCTCGTATTGGGGGTAAAGCGTTATTTCAGTTTCAATCTTATCAAGATATTCAGATTCCTAAGAATTAAAAGTTTTTTTAATATATGTGATATTATTGTTTTTCACCGAAATTTAAATTATCGATAAATTTTGTAGTCTCAAGATTTGAAGAACAAACATCTCCTATGTTTAGTTTAAATTGATAATATAAAATTTCATTTAAATGAATAGTATTTATTTCATTAAATAGTAAATTCTACACGTACAGCAAAAAAATTATAAATACAACGCCACTAAAGGGTAAAATTTCATACATTCTTACGATTTATCAGGAAAACCTACTTTTTTAAAAAAGCGATTTAATAATATAACATATTTTGAATAATATAACATATTTTTATACTAAACATGAAATTTCATGTTACTATTATATTTCTATGGGTGCACATAATGCAACCAATTAACTGCGTGACAATCAACAATTTCCTGGGCCCTAATTATATTCGAAATGGAGACGATTTTGTGCTAAACTGTTCGGTGAAGTTCGACGCAAATGAAAAGGACTTCGCAACGATCAGGTTTCTAAAAGACGAGCACGAATTTTATAAATACACGCCGAAAAGTAAGAGCTTATAAATAAATATGCATTTAATCGCCAAAATGAGTGACGAAAATTATTTTATTGTAATTTTAGCACAAAAAATTGATCTTAATAGTGTTGTCGGAATTAAGCGTGAAAATGTTAAAACTCCGGGTAACATTCAGGGATTAGTAAGTATCAAGAATGCGAATAGAGATACGGCTGGAAATTACGCGTGCAATGTAACCGTGTTTCGCAATTCACCGTTTATGACAAGCAATCTCACGTCGCAGAGGACTATCGGTTATCTGGATTCCGCCAACGATTCCATTGCGACTGGACATCGACATAAGGATTTGGCTAAAGATAATGCAACCATTAGTCGCAGCTCTGATTTTATTATACTTTCACTGATCACGTTTTATTTATTTGCTGTCATGTAAATAATGATTATTTAAATTAAGTTTTATAATATGAAACGCTTACTTAATTAAGAGTTCAATTTAATGTAAATGTTAGCGCATTTAAAATATTAATTTGTAAACTTAAATTTTTTTCTTTGATTGAATTCATAATAAGTTTCTCACTTTTTTCAGTTGTAAATCAAAGTTGATAATTACTTAATTCGTAATTTATTTTGACGTTTCGAAGGGTTATTATCACCTCTTCTTTTTCAAAAATGTTTGAAAAACTTTTAAAGTTTTAATGCAAAATATAACTTTTAAAGCACATGAAGCACAGCGAATATAACTTTAACTTTGAACAAAACTTAAGCATATGAGAGTTTTTTAGAGTAATGCTATGATCAGGACATTAATATACAAATAAACAAATCCAACGTGTATTGAATTTCTGTTTATATTTTCGTATTTTCTAAAATGTTTTAGATATAACTCTGCCATAAATTACGAATTAAGTAATTATCAACTTTGATTTACAACTGAAAAAAGTGAGAAACTTATTATAAAATATTAATATTTTTGTATTAAATTGTGAATTTTTAATATGTGTTTATTAAATGTTTGCGTCGATTAAAACGCTATGAACAAAAATGCGTATTTGTAAAATAAAAATAAAATAATTAAGTTTCACTTTTTCCCATGAAAATAATTTTAAACAATAAAAGACGGCAAAATTTTGATAAATGAGTATAAAAAACACAAAAATATTTAATAGATAATTATGAAATTAATGATTGAACAGTTCTCCGAATTGCCTTCGAAACAAATCAAGCTTACAGTGTTAGCGCGCGAGTGTAACAGTTTCATACTAATTGAGAGGAGAATCCGCAAAAAACGTGTATTAATAATAATTAATTGCAGCGAATTATCGCGCTATAGAGCGTAATTAAGCTACGAATACGTTTTACTAAATATTTTATTTCTTGAAATAATAAACGTTTTAAGCGAATGCGCTAAAAATTAAAAATAAAAACTACTGATTACGTATTCATTCCTTGAGAGCGCATAATCTTCTTCGCATTCACAGCCTCACACTTCTCTGTCATTCAAGGTCTTTCTTTGCACACATTCTTTTCCATAACCCACTAAACGTAAATGAAAACTGTGTCTGCAAACGGTGTGTGCGTATGTATATGTGTATGTGTTAGTGAGTGCAGGTATAATAATCACTGACATCAGCTTTAATTCTGTTCGAAATCACCAGCCAAGAAGAATGAGAGGCACACTGGAAAAACATTTAGCAGCAAACAAAGCGTAGCGAAAATATATTAGATTTTTAGTTAAGTTCTGCGAGCAAAACACTTCAAAACTTACCTGAAAGTTTTTTGTGTGCGAAAATTTAACTAATAAAAAATTGTTTGCATTTTTTTCGACGTATTGTGCAATCATAGCGCTTATTAAGGCAATCATAGAGCGCTTGTTATGTTATAGGAAGGAAAACTTTTTATTTTGGAAAAACATTTTTCATAATAGAGTTTTTTCGTGATTAATTCGCACAATTAAATCGTTGCGTTGGCTGTTGTTTAGCTATAGAATGGAAAGCAGGAAAACTGTCGCTTTTAAACTAATGAAATGGTTATTGATATCAGTGTGCTTTGTTGTGATTATACTTACTATTATTGGCGCGTATTTCGGCATTATTTTTATCAATACGATTCTGGAGGAGTATAAGTCGTTTATGGTGTCAGTGTATGGCAATGACTTCAGTTACGACACCCTAAAGGTATTGATGATTATCGATGATTAACTTATTTATTCATACATGACTAAATAATGTAAGTTAGGTTACTATTTTGATAATGCTTTAGGATTTTACAATCTTTTTTGGATTTTAAATCCAAAATAGTATAGTAAGATAAAAGTAATGTTTATTTACATTTTCCTTTAAATCTAATTATTAAACTATTTAAGGAAAGTACTGAATGAATTCTATACAATTGAATACAAAATATAGTATTGTAGTATTATAAATGACATCAACTTATGACTGTGCTTTCAAGAAAAAATTTATTTAAACTTACTTTTTCATAATAGACTCAAAAAATCTTATATACTTTTGCCAATGTGCTAACCATCAGTCTATCAAGCATCGCCGCGTCATGTACGCCATAGCGGCGACTTTAGCTTTGAATGTATAACTAGTCGGTCACATGACCAAAGCACTGTTTATACTATAGGTGCCGCTATGTCGTGCACGACGCGGCGATGCTTGCAGTCTATCTGTCCATCGGTTGGACAACAGAATTCGGTTTCGCCCGAATTGCGATAGTTTATATTACCTTCCGGGACACTTATAAATACAGATTTTATGACAAATTAAGGAAATTAAATACTATAATTTTTGCCCGAATCCCCGAATTTCCATTTTTGCCCGATTTGCCCGAAAAGCCCGAAATGATCAAAATTTAAATTTTTGCCTTCAAATCCGATGTGTTTTCGAGACCCCTAAATTTTTAATCAAAAGATCAAAAATATTATCTTTCAAATATTAAGAATTTTTTAAAAAGCCACTTTCCCAGGAATAACAAACTTTTTAAAAAAGTTTTGAAATATCATAATTTTGTTTAATATATTTATAAATATAACAAATATACATAGCCCCGATTTTCCCCGAAAATGCTCTTTTTTATGCCACGAATCCCTCCCGAATTTGCTAGTTTTTTACCACGAATTTTGTTGTCGTTAGTCCCCCCAAAGAATTTTAGACAGTTTATCATATAATAGGGTTATTAGAGGTATACACCGTTTGTTTAAAAATAGTAAATTTATTTAATACTTTTACTATGCATTAAATTAGTAAACTTTAAACTTACAATTATGAGAACAATTTTAGTATTGTTTCTGTTTTTGAAATTGAAATAGAAATTAAAATTATAGTTATTTATCCATTTTGATTAATTAAAATTAAAATGTAATGGAAATAAAAAATAAATTAACATTTGGAATTGAAATGTAAATGAAATAAAAATAGAAATCGAAATGAAATTAAAATAAGCCATATGGAAACAACTTTACATTGTTGTTTATTTTCTATTTTAAATTATAGCTCTGTTACAGTAGGAGTGCAATATAGTTCGTACATAGTATTTCTTTCTCAAAAAGTTCAAAATAAAAAACGACGCTGAAAATATTTTTGTCTAAGACCTGATCTGTGTTTTAGACCTTAAAGTTTATGAGAATTCTGAAATGGCTTCAATAAATGATGTTAACCCTCCGACAATCGATTGTGAGCACAGCTTGATATGTATAAGATAAATCAAAATGACTAAAACTAATTTAATTCTATAATCTAAAGCGATAGTGAAAATAGGTATTCGCATAAAAATAAAACTTTTAAAACGCATATAAAATAGTTTATATATATTTTATATATATTCGATAATAAATTTCTTTTATGTTTTGTTGCATTCAGATAGTATGGAGAATTTACATTATTATTGTGGCCATAATAAACGTCGTATTCTATATGATTGGTATTATCGGAGCACTGAAAAAACATTACTGCTTTGTACTGACATTTGCCATTTATATGACCGTTCAGTCATTTTTCACTATTTTGCTCGTATTTCACACAAGTTTGCTATGGATTACGACAGTAATTAGTATATTGATCACTGTTTTAGCGTACGCATTGGCGCTTGAAATCTTTAACCGGTGTTATCAAAAACTAGTGGATACGCCACTGTACGAGATTCCTAAACCGCAACAGTATATCCTACCGATGCCTGTGGCCGCTGATGGAGAACAGCAGACATCGGATTATTCGACGCTTCAGTTCCGAATGAGGCACTTATCATAAGAGATAATCATTTCATATATTTTTCGTACACAAATAATACTCACGATTTTATTATACTCGACAAACAAAATTCTCTTAACTTATAATAAGAATCTATTGAATTTTTAAAATAAATATTTTATTTTTGATATAAATGTTTATGTAAAATGTGAATCAATATTTTTTAAAAATAAATTAATTAATCAATACTGTGTGTGTTCATTGGCGTTATATTATTAAACAAGAATACTTTCTAAAGAAATGCTTGCGTTGACTTACGGTCACAGCATGTGTAATCAATAGGTGCGTCCGTGATGTCGTGCCGAAAAAATAGATAAAGTTTACACAGTTAATAACACATTTTTAAACACCTGAGAAATAGTGGAGTGAAGTGGAGCATAGGATATAGAGGGATATAGAGAGATCAATAAGCATTACGCTTATTTTATGGCACACAGCTTGCGTCTTGTTATTTTTTGTGGTAAATAGCGTAATAAAGTTCTTTTTTAAAGAAGTTATTTTTAGGTGAAACCTTAAAAATTTGTTATTCATGCTTATTCGAACTTAAAGCGTTGTAGATTGTGGTGAGATAACATTTACATGAAATTGTTAAAATACATTGTAGTGGCTTAGTGAGCATCAAGTAGACATCCAGTAGATTCTAACAGTGGCAGAAATTTGATCGTCTGGTATCTCAAAAGATACTTTAGATTAAAATTCAAAACACATTGTTACGCGTCGTTATGCAATTTTCTGATCTATAGGCTCAAATTAAGGAAAAATTAGGTTATGATTGTATAATTAATCGTAATAGAAATTTTTATCTGTGAGATTTGATCAGTGATATAAATCTTTATTTAATACATCGATTCATAAACTATTTTATGTTAACTCAATTTAACTTTATTTTCAATAATTAATTAAAATAATGGTTGCTTTGGAAAACAAAGTTTTTTAATAATATATTAGGATTAATTAATCATCGTAACCTTAAAAATAATTATCAACATTTTTGGTTGAGTTTTAGGATAGAGTTTAATACAAAACTTTTACATAAATGTTTTAATTTTTATATCAGTTTCATCACATTCTCTTCTCTTTTTAGAATTGAATGTCCTCACTCCAATTTATTTTAGAGTAGATGTTTAGGGGAGAGATATTGGACCCATAGAATTACCCTATATTTCAAATTACAATAAAACAATTAATTGATGATAAAATTGTTTTTACTTGTTTACTTAATTATTTCGTTTTTATTTATATAATTATATTTAATTAACTTATTTATACTCATTAGTAATGGTTGTTTTTTCTAGTCACTTAAAATAATTTTTCACTTAAAATTATCAATTCCATAAAAAATTTTAAAATGATTTTATACTTAACTGCGGTTATAATTTTGTTATTTGATTCTAAATCGTACGCAATTAATTATAATAGTGAGCATTAATATTTTATTTTTCTAAATTTATTTATCAATTTTTTCAACAGTTCCGTCTAATTAAACTAAATTTATTTTTACACTTTTGTCTATACAAAACTAATTTAAAATGTAAATTCTTAATTAATAAAAAAAATCAACGCAATATAAAACTTTACTATTTCGCATTACAAACTATAAACTATTTTCAAAAATTATTAAAATACCCGGCAATTATTTTAAATTTTAAAAAATATTTCCTAAATTTTAATATTTTACTAAATTATTTTATTTTCTCATTCCATAGCCAACTTAAAATGCAAATACTCTGGTTATGAAAAATGGCTCACAACTGATAACATCACCTGTTACTACTTTTCGGTTTATAATCAAAGGGATACGTGGCACGACTCCAGCGAACAATGCAGAGAAAAAGGTGGCCAATTGGTGTCGATTCACGCAAACGCCACTAATCAACAATTAACTCTACTTTCGCGAAGATCTTACCCTTATCCATACCCAAACAACTACAATGTTGTTTATTGGATTGGTCTGAATAGTTTGCCTAAAAGGGGTTATTACGAATGGTCTGATAAGACTCCTAGAGATTTCACAAGCTTTCCAGTTAGTAATAGTCAGATACAGCAAAATATTTATCTCATCGGACGTTGCGTTTATATGAGAGTTAATTTCGTTCGAAACACCGCTTATAGTTATTGGTATTTCGATGACTGCAACGAATTGCATAACTATATATGCGCGAAGAACTTTGTGAACCCTATTACAACGCCAGCACCAGTTATTCCGAAAGGAAATTGTCCGAAAGGTTGGAAAGATGTTTTGTTAGTATCTAAATGTCATGAATTAGAAAAATCTTGTAAAAAATATTTATAGATTGGTTACAATATGCGAATGAAAAGTGCGTAAAAATAATAAGCGCGTCAAAGAGTTGGGATTACGCCAAACAGCAATGCGTTCTTAGCGGTGGAGAGTTGTTATCGATTCATTCGGAGAACGAACAAAATTTTATCACATCGATTATCGTCGACAAACCGATGCCATACATTGGGCTTAAAAGAAAATCTTATTACAATAGGTTTACTTTATTATTTATTTACATTATACTTCTACAGTAACATATTTGTTACTATCATCGACTTTTGTTCAAAATTATGATTCATTTACCGTTACTTTACAACACTAAACAGTTTTTATTCCATTGTTTCAATTATCGATAACAATGCTATCAATAATCGAGTAGTATTGATATACTTTCTTTAATAAGTTAATTATTTAGATCATGACCTGAATTATTTGATAATTAGGTGGTCATGGGATGATCAAAGCAGATTTGATTACGACAATTGGGCGAATCAAATCAATGCCGGTTATAGTCAGTCATGCATTGTTTTAGTGACCGACGATATACAGGCGGGAATGTGGCGAATGGATAAGTGTGACTCGAATCGCACAGCTATTTGCCAAAAGCCGACAGGTATGACACCCTTTCACAAATTAAGTCTGATTTTTAATAAATTACATAAATCTTAAATCAAGTTATTTTTACATTAAAAGTAATTTTTTTAAAATAATAATTTTTATGTTAAGATCCGAGAATCAGCAAACCATCTCAGCCAGCATTTTCTAATTGCACGATCACTGGATTTGAAAATTTTATTCAATACAGAAATTCTTGCTACCTATTAGTAGATAGCGGTAACAATGATTCACGAAGAGATTGGGAAAGCGCTGAAAAACAATGCAACGCAATAAACAATGCACACTTAGTATCAATAGAAAACGCGTACGAATTCGCATTTCTATCATACTATTCCAAACAATATGGCATATCTGACCGATTTTGGATTGGTTTGTATTCCGCCGATGATGACGGTCTTAACACCACTCAAGTATTCGAATGGTCAGACAAATGGCCAACTTATTTCACGAATTGGGCCAGAAAAGAGCCAGCGTTTAATTCGGCCGGTAATAAGGTATGCGTTTATCAATTCAGAGCGAATGGCACGTGGAAAACCGACAACTGTACTGACCGTTACGCGTTTGCGTGCAAAATAACGAATGACGAGTTGCCACAAATAAGAGGTAAATCACTGAGAGGTAAGTGTCCGCAGTTGAACACAACCGAACCGAAACAAGTGTGGAAAGATTTGGATAAAAGCTCGAAGTATTGCTACTGGTTTAGCGCTGATTTGTCGTATAGTCAGGGATTGGTGAGCTGGTCTGACGCCTCTTTTCATTGTAGACAACGAAACGCCACTTTAGTGTCCGTTCATTCCAATCACGACTTAATGTTATTGAAAAAGAAAATCACTGATGCGAGATATAATACATGGTTAGGTCTATATCAGGTGCCAACTGGTGATTATGTATGGGAAGACGGAAGTGCTATTGATTTTACTAATTGGGATGAAAATTATAATCAAGATGTAGATGAAGACGACGACGACGACGACGATAATGACGATGACGATGAAGAAGAACATAATAAAAATGATGAAGACGTTTGCGTTGAAATTGAGTCAACAAATCTTTTATGGTACGAAACGCGTTGTACCGGTTATGACGTGCGACGAAACTATTATATTTGTCAAACACCGAAACTCTATTTATCCGCATTATTATCCAGTCAAACGTTATCGAACAATTCGGGTAAACTTTCCAGTGGAACAGTGGCTGGTATTGTAGTTTCGGTTTTGTTAGTGATTTCTATTATTTGTCTGTCGATCGTAATCGCTATTAAAAAGCCTCGAATAACCAATTTTGTTAGTTTCGATAACGTGTTATATTCAAATAGAGCGCATCGGTTAAGCACTACCGGTACCGTATCAATCGGTACTGAAAGAAGGGATAACTTAAAATTCTAATTGATTTATCTATTCATATGTAGAAATAAAATTTATTTATAATCATTTTATTGAATTTCTAATCGGTTTTAAAATCATTTATTAATCACAAAAATCTTATTATATTATTTATTTGATTAATAATTTTACTAAAATCTTCACTTTTTTACGAATTATTACGCAATTATAATTTACTTATTATTTATGCTTACTTTGAATACTTAAAACTGTTTTATTCTATTAATAAAATAAATATCTATGTAATTTTTGTTATTATTACTACGGTAATTAAAATCAAATATTATTACATACGATTCATTAATGTACAAATTCACAAATGTTGTCGTCAGGCACGGATCAGATTGTGTTTTAAAAATTTTTTAAAACAAGATGATAACTATAACATAAGAGTTTTTTTTAATATAACTTAATAATACATAATTATTTTGATAATACGGTCGGCATGTGTTGAATAAGAATTCTGACAAATATAATAAATAAATTATAATTAAGACAAATTAATAAGATTTCGATCAATAATACATAAAAAGTTGTATCAACAAACTTGTGATATTCGAACAATGAAACTTTTATTTTTTATCGTTATAAGAAACTAATCTAAAAAGCAATATATCAACCAAATTCTTAATACTATTTTTATATAAATAAAGTCACGCATTTCGGATGCATGCCATTGAGAGTTAATATTTGTATTTACTATTTAATCTCATTGATATGATAGTAAATATGCCACTTTTATTAACAAAGTTTCCAATGTATTTTAAGTTTTTTTCTATATGTGTGTTTAGAGATACGAAGAAACATTTAGAAATAAATATTAAATATATCATTTTCGAAGTTAAACAAATTGCTAATAGATTATTATAATGTAATTTATACTGGTTTTAAGTTTTATATCTATTTAGTTTCATTATCGCTAACCTTTTACGTCAAAAAATATTCAATAATCTCATGATTTTACACTTTAATAAGGAAAGTGTTTCAATAGCTTAATGCGTTTAATAGTTAAGAGTCTCTTCGAAAATGAATTTTTTAAATTTCAGTTATTTAGTATTAATAACGGTTTCAGTTAGCTTAGCACTCATTGCAAGATTTCTGTTTGCTTTTTATAAAAATGTCAACAGATATCCGAAAGGATTATTTCCATTGCCATATTTTGGAAATCTTTTTGGTAAAAACTATATCCGCTTAAATCTAAAATTTTATACAACAATAAACTGTTTCATAAACGGTGCATTCACTGAGAGCTGACTTTATAGTATTTAAAGCTTACTTATGGAACAATTATGCATGTATTAAAGTTTATACTGTTAAAGATATAAAATTATTAATATAACACAGCGAACCTGACCGAAAACAGATATTTTTTCAAATCCACAGTATAGACTCCACCATAAGAGAGAAATGAACAATTTCAAAAAATATGCACAATTTAAAATTTATTTATTTATTTGAAATCCTTTATCAAAAAATTATCTATAATTGTATTTAAGAGTAAATAAAATTAAATAATTTTAATTTTTTAGATTTGGCATTCATTATTTTACGGAAAAAACTTCATCCAGTCTTAGCAATGGTGGAAATAAGCAAAATATGTGGAAAAGTACTAACATTTTGGATGGGATCGAAGCCAATAGTTATTATTTTCGATTGCGATATCGCACGAGAATTGTATAACAAAGCGGAGGCTTGTGATAGACCTCAATCGACAGTTGAATCGTTGGCGAGTGAAAGTGAAAGTGACTGCAAAACATTTGGATTTATGAATTATTGGTTAGAGTATAGACAATTAAGGAAGGTTTCCATGGAAGCTTTAAGGTATTGATTATTAGTAGACTAGATACGAATTGCGTATCAGGATGTTCCGGTCTGGCACTGTTGCAATTCGTATCTAGTTTGTTGTATGTGCCCTCAGGGAAAAAAGGGTGAATAAATTTTTAAAAAACTTAAGTTTTTTCAGGTATGTGTGTGTGTGTGTGTGTTGTTGTGTTGTTGTGTTGTCTGCTGTTGAATACTGTTGTGCCAGTTGAAAACTTGTCCAAAAAAAAGTAAGTTATTTTTTATTTTTATTAAAATATTATGCCATTGAAGTAGTTTTTGATGAGTTTTTCCAAAAACTTTCCATGGCTTTTGTCGCACGTAATAGAATGGCAATGTTGTCAGTGTATACAAATTAACGAGAGCTCGAGTTT